>APFE031237095.1:53827-251426 GCA_000404065.3 Pinus taeda | reverse complement strand
TTGGCAATACTCCATGCACTAAAGAAATGGCGACCCTACCTAATGGGAAGACACTTCAAGGTAAAAACAGATCATGAAAGCCTTAAATACTTTTTAGAACAAAGATTATCCTCTGAAGAGTAACAAAATTGGGTCACAAAGATGTTGGGTTATGACTTTGAAATCATCTACAAAAAAGGGAAGCAAAATGTGGTGGCAGATGCACTCTCAAGAAAGGATGAGGATGTGGAAGCATTGTTGTGTGCCATTTCTATTATCCAACCAAATTGGATAAATGAAGCAAGGGAGGAATGGAAGAATGATGAAGAAGTGTGGGCACTTATTTGAAAGTTACAACAAGATTCTAGTGCGTCGGATACATTTAGTTGGCAAAATGATTCATTATGGTACAAATATCGCTTATACCTCTGTAAGAATTCCTAGCTAAAACAAAGATTCTTATGGAATTGCACACTTCTCCCTTAAGAGGGCACTCGGGATAATTAAAAATTTACCACAGGGTTACGAAGGAATTTTTTTGGGAGGGCCTTAAATCAGATATTCAAAATTTTGTGGCGGAATGTTTTGTTTGCCAGTAAAATAAAGTTGAAACAATTAAGACACCGGGTCTATTACAACCTTTATCCATTCCAAGCCAACGTTGGGAGGAGGTTTCAATGGATTTTATCACTGGTTTACCCAAGTCTAAGGGAAAGAGTGTCATCATGGTGGTAGTTGACAGACTTACCAAGTATGCACACTTTTGTGGTCACATCCATTTAAAGCTTCCTGCAGCTTCTCGATTGCACCCAGTTTTCCATGTTTCATGTTTAAAGAAGGTTATAGGCGATAAGCTACCAGTTCAAACAATATTGCCAGAACTTGACAAGGAAGGAAAAATTATATTGGAACCAGAAGCAGTCGCAGAAACAAGAACTCGACAGCTACGAAATCGATCAATTTCAGAGTATCTTATCAAGTGGAAGAACTTATCTGCTGAAGATTCCACATGGCAGGATGAAAAATTTATACAGAAGCATCCAGAACTACACAAGCGTTGAGGACAACACTTTTTTTGAACGAGAGGGGCACGTTGGGTCCCTATAATACTAGTGATTACCCCATTACTATTGTAGTTGTACCCTTTATTAATATTGTTGTGCCCCTATTGTCCCCATATTGTTATTACTGTGCCCCATAGAATCCCTCTATTGTTATTATTGTGCCCTTACATTATTAATGTTATGTCGGCTCTGATTACATTATGACCCCTTAGACTCCTATATATAGAAAGGGGGTATTTTCATTTGTATCATCCAAGAATTGTTCATTTATGTAATGTAAAGGAGGTTGCCCCCTCGAAGAGGCTAAATTCTAAGGCGTTGATCTATCTTTTCTATCTTTTCTTGAGCTGGTTTCATAACAAAATGAAACCCTAAATGCTCTCAAAGTTGTCTTGCCAAGCCTATCTAGGGTTTTGTTGTTTTTTTTATTTTCACTCCCTTGTGATTATTTTCCTATATCCCATCCCCTTGCACCTAGTTTCCCTAAATCCCTTCCCCTTTTCCCCTTTTCCCCTAAGCCCTATACATAATTCCTACCATTCTAAAAACCCTAATTCCTATTTCCCAAAACCCTATCATTCCCTAAAACTCTACTGGCATCATCAAACCCTCATTCACAGTCCTACTATCAGTCAATCCTTTTATCCCCAAAAGAAAAATAGTAGTCTTCCTATATTTGAGAAAATCTCTTCATACTCATCATTCTTCAATCCACATTTGCAAGAATGGAGATAGACTCAACATATGAAAGGGATGATGAAACTATCTAATTCTTCCCAAGAGGCTCATGCACCAAGAAAACCACATAAAGGAGGAAAACACATCCGGGAGGAGCCCACCACTCTCACAGAGTTACTAGCTTGCCCTCTTGCAGTAACATGTTTTAAACATTAGTCTTGTTACTAGTTTTGTGAGATGATGGAGAGGGTGAAATATCACCATGAGCTTGCTAGGTTGTTTGTTCTTTATCTTCATAATGGCCGGGTGAACTTAGCTGGTGTTTCTTTCACTTTGACACCTGAAACTATTGCAGCAGCAACAGGCATCCCTAATGTGGGAGAACAGTGGAATAAGTGGCAGTATGTGGACAGAGAGCATTATGAGCCTTACATCAAGGCTAGTTATCAAAGGCAAATTAGTAGGGTATTTCCTTTCAGATACCTACAAGACACTTATGCTCCACTTATGAAACTCATTATCAAATATTTCACCTGTGAAGGGAGGTTTTCTCGTTTGTATACTTACCATGTTAGATTGTTGATGCACTTCACTAGAGTGAGGATGATGAACCTCCCCTATTTCATATGCATAAATATTGAGAAGATGGCTACATATGTGCAAAGGAAACCTCTTCCTCAGCAGTTCAGTAGCATTTACCATTTTTCATTGGTTAAGATTGTTGTTTTGCATCAGTTAAGCTTGCTGAATATTTCATGGGATACTTTCATTGCACATGAGGTATTCAAAAGCCCTCAAGTGACTCCATCGGTGCTTCATGAGGAAGGAGGGCCTTCAAACCAACCAGATGTTCATGAGACTGAACCTTTAGGTATGCTAGTGTTTGTCACTTATGAGAAAGGCACAAGGAGACTATTTGCAGCTGCCAAACGAGTATTATCTCGACCAGGGGTGGAAGGGGTCTCGTTCTCTTCGCCGAATAAAGGGAAAATGTTATCTTCACCTGAGGTGAAAGGGGCTTTGCCTTCTTCTTCAGCAGATCAGGTACAGGACAGAGGAAAGAAACCATTGCATGATGAAGGGCCTTCTGAAGGCCAAGAAAGGAATTTCATTTTGATTGAGGAAGAGGACACTGATTTGGGCTTGCTCAAGGATGAGATCATCAAGAAGAAGGAAGATGAGATCCAAAGCCTATCACTTAACATTGAGAGAGCTCAATGGATCATTAATTACCTTGAGCAACAGAACAAGCAACTGGAGGACAAACAAACAATCATGGAGCTACAAAACATAAGGGAAAACTGGCAATTGGCAAAAAGAAGGAAAGTCAAGCTAACTTCATTAGAGAAAGAAATTGAGGCTGACCGGGAATCATGGTTAAAGAGGACAAACATGCATTTGGAAAAGCTGTTGGACAAGGCTAACAAGGAGAAGAAAATTTTGTGCCACATGGCTTATCACTATTTGGCCCAGAATAAAATTTGCAAGACAAGGATAAGAAGCCTAAAGGCCAAGTTAAAGAGAGCTTCGAAGAGAAAAAAAGAGCAAGATAAGCTCAAGATCTTGACTGAAGCATCATTGGCTCAGCATAGCACCCAACAAAGATCACTCATGACAAATTTCAAGAAATTTGGTGAATTTTTTGTCATTTTTGAATTTTTGAGGCAAAAAACAGGTTTTTCTGACAAGTGCGTAGCGCCACCAGTGCTACACTTTTGATGGGGCATCTTCTTGCAAAATGGCTTATATATTTGGAATCAACGTGAAAAAAAATTCTTGCTCAGAAATGGCTAGAAAGTTTTCACAAGTTTTGAACCTCCAAAAGGACCAAAAAGACCTCAAAAATGCCCTTTCTGCCACTTTTTTGCCACACAGGAAGCAGTCTTGGGAGATTGCATTTTTGGAGGGGCAAATGGACTGAAAATCAAAAAATTCAACTTGTCCCATAAAGTATACTCACCAAGTTTTCCAATGAGCTATCCTGCACCTGATTTGGACTTCGAAAATCCTTCCAAAAGTGGCTTCAAAAAAGCGTTACGCACAGACAAAATGGTGCTACGCATAGGAGGAAATTTGCCAATTTTGCCTGTTTGCTTAGAATTTCGACTAGTTTTCTACTAGTTTGACTTTTTCTCTCTCATGGTCAAATTCATGATGTAAATTGATGTACTTTGAAGTAAAAATTATGAAAATTGACTCAAGGAGGTAGATACATCAGTTTTAGGTGGTTTTGAACTGAATGAATCAGTTTCCATAGTTTTAGAGGCAAGCTGTTCCACTGCCTATTTTTCAGTTCCTAATTTAGATCTTGTTGAAACAACTCCTTGATTCATGGATTCTACCCCTAATGGCTAGCATAAGTGGTTTGATGCCTATATCTTGTACTTTCTTAGTCATTTGTCAAGGTTGGACTCTTGTGGATGCATTGAGCACTATTGTAAATCACTTCTGTAGTTTGGTAAGGAAATGAACCAGTGTTTTGCAACATTTTGTGGGATTCTTGTGGCAATGTGATTTAGCATTGCTTTCTTCTCTGTAATTCATTTGATCTTATGTTTATGTGTGCCATCATCTCTCTCTTTCAGCATAACTAAATGAATCAATTTTAAAGGTGGAATTCATTGGTGTTTCAGTGCATTACCTTGGGGTTTATTTAGTTCTACATGCTTTCTACTGTTTGAAGAGGACTCATGACACTTGCATGCCCTCCCCAGCTCCTCACTAGTCTTTAGACTCACCATTACACTCATTTCAAAGTGCTAAAACACTTGCCTACCTCGCCCCACAGAAACCTCTGCAAATCTGTGTTCATTTCCCGGACCCAAAACTACCTTCCTCATTTGATCTAGCAAACAACCATTAAAATAAATCAAAGTCCTCTGAGCAAACATACCTAGCCTAAAATTAGTATTCATATCAGTCATCTCAATCCCTCCTTGATATATTTTCATTGATATTAACAAGGAGAGAGCCCTCTCTCGACCTGGTAGGGCTAACTACCAGGTTAAGCGTGGTTTGATGTTACCCTAGACCTGCCTTTCTCAGCCTGAGGTAGATTTAGGCCCTAACACATTACACAAATGAAAAATTCTTGGATGATACAAATGAGAAAACCTTCTTTCTATATATAGGATTCTAAAGGGCCACAATGTAATCAGAGCCGACATAACAATAATAATATAAGGGCACAACAATAACAATAGTGGGCTTCTATGGGGAACTATAATAATAATATGGGGACAATAGGGGCACAACAATAACAATAAGGGCTACAATGACAATAGTAATGGGCGAATCACTAGTATTATAGGGACCTAACACAATTCTTCTGACATAAGCTCTACAATTTATGGCTTTATGTCCAATTTTTTTTACAGCAATAACAATATCCACAAAACAAATATATGTACATGGTAGTGAATGTTATTGAGAATCTAACCATTTTTACATTTGATAATCATGTCTCCTGAAGAAGTAAGGTTTATGATATATTGTTGTTTGATTGTCCATTTCTTTTGCCTTTTTTACTTTACTGACAATGTTCCTTTGCAGTTGTTCACTTGATGTTGAAGTGTTGCTCAAATTTTTGTTCTCAGATTGATGTGAGTTTTCATCCTCTCCCTAGCAGCTTTTACAAAGGTGATTGTCCTTTTACCCTCTACCTTAGATTTATTGGATTCTCCTTCATATCCTAACCCAATTTTTATGAGTGGAGACCTTTGAGCATTTAATATCACATCTAATTTTTCAGGCCCTTTTATTTGTTGAATATTCATGTTTAGTTCAGTTTGAGCCTTTTCTAGCTTTTTCTTTAGTCATACCACCTCTTCCTCCAATCTTTCACACTCCTAGTTTTTCTCTTTTATTTTTTTCATTAAAATGTCTTCCACCTTCTTTGCTTCTTCAAGTTCAACTTTCAACTTGATAATGTCTTTTGAATTTGATTCCTCCTTTACATATTTCAATAGGATCTCTTTCTGTTTTCTATTCTTTAGTTTAAGACATTCTATTTCATCTAGGGCACTGATTAACTCCCCCTCAAGGTCTAACTCACCTTCCTCTTCTTCTTTATATTCCTGGTAATATTTTTCAAGTTATTCCAAGGTCATCAACATGAATTCATTGGTTTTGCATATTCACTAGAGGATTATTTAAAACTTTTAGATCCACTGCTATCTTCTTGAGCATAGAATTTTTTTCTTTTGAATTGTCTCTCTTTCGGCATTTTGTTAGATTTGTTCTTCTCTTTCCCTTTAGGATGATTTTCCTCTTTCTTAAAAGGAAAATTTGATGCATAATGTCCCACTCTTCCACAGTTAAAAGACTTAAATGGAATTTTTCATTTATACTTATTTGTGCCTTTCTTCAACCTTTTGACAAATTTTGCTTCTTCTTCATCAGAACCTGAGCATGACCACTCGTTTTCTTCTATGGGCTTGTCTGCCTTGAAAATTACCTCTCTACTAGTTTCCTTCCCTTTTGGAATTCTTATCTCATATGTTTTCAAAGAGCCACGTAGTTGATCTCTGTTCAAAGTCTCAAAGTTTGTTGTTTCTTCTATATCTGAAACCTTAGAATTGAATTTAGAAGGTAATGACCTCAAATTTTTTTGAACTATTACACTTTCATTGATTGTTTCTCATAGACGTAGCATGATATTTACAACTTCATCCACTCTTAAAAATAATTTAGTTATATCTTCATTTTCATTCATTTTTAAGGTCTCAACTGTGTTCTATACACTCGTAATTTGGCCATATTCACCTTTTTATCTCCATGAATATTTTCTAATATAATTGAGATATCTTTAGTTGTCTCACAATGCATTACTTTGATAAATTCAGACTCACATAGACCACTCAGAAGTACATTCATAGCTTTTGCATTAGCTATAAAATTCAGTTTGGCATCTTTGTCACTAGTTGTTTCCTTTGGTTCTTCATACCCCATCATCACAACAACCCAGACTTCTATTCTTAAAGACATTAACTATGTATTCGTTCTTACTTTCCAGAAGGCATAGTTTGTATCAATAAATAGATGGCCCTTATTTGTTGAGCATCCTTCTTGACTAGCCATTTTACTAACTTAGGACCTCCTTCCAGTTGTTAGACTACTATTGAAGGAACTAGCCTCTGATACCAATTGATATTTATGATTGGGAATTACTGGGGGGGGGGTGAATCAGTAATTCAAATTCTTTATTTTTTCTCAGCTTAATCTTCTTCTTATGCAGTTAATGGTTTATGTTTGTGCTCAATTATTATTATATTCATTTTGCAAGTATCAAAGGAGAGAAATTTGCAGATTTATCTATCAAGAATTCAAAAAATTCACACAACACACAAGAATAAACACATGCAGACACCAGATATAAGTGGAAACCCCGAAGGGAGAAAACCACAAATTTTAGGCTAAGAGTGATGTGAAGGAAAGTTGTTACTCTTTATTACATCAGATGTTTGTAGGCTCCAACCTACAAGAGGCTCCCACCTCGAAGGAAGCTCCAACTCCCACAAGCTTTCTACCGGCTACAACCCACAGGAGGCTCCTACCTCAACAAGCTAGAACTTGTTCCCTTTTCAAACTACAACATAGAAGGGGACATAAATCTCTCAATCAAAACATCATGTTACAAATAATTGTTACCTCATTTACAGTTTTGTTATCAAGTCTACTGTTGCACTACTTCTCATTTTCACTTTGCATCTCTTTCCTTACTGCTCATCCACTTTCTTATACATATTATTTTTCTTCAAAAAGGATCATTTTCCATTCTACATTATATATTTTATAAACAAGCTAACTTGGATGTTTGTATTCTTTGCAAGAATATGAAACAAAGCATCATCTCTTGGAATTCCAGAAACTGCTCACAAGCTTGTCTCTTCGCTTTAAGTTCTGAAAATTCTTTGTAATATAAAATAGAGCTAGACTAACGGCTCAATCAATAATAATTACAAGAGGCAAATCAGATTCATATTATCTACATTTTCTAATCAAAGAAATATATGTATTTCATATTTTGTCTCAATATTTTATGTCCCACATTGATTAGCTTTCACAAATTAGCATAGCCTTTGCACTTCACATCACCTTCAGCCTTCTTTAGTTCAAGCCATGTAGCATTCAACATAAACATTCAACAGAAATCAATTTTTGAGCTACATTTTCGCTCATCATATGTACACAACAACATAATCCAACATTCTGATTCACATAGTTGCTTCTTTGCCATCGATGACAACAATGCCAACAAAATCTCCATGCCAATGACAACACATAACTAGATAATCACATGCTTATACCATGCATCCATAAATCATGAAGGCAATCACACATGAAACCTGTTACCTGCCAAGTAATCCAACTGTAGTTGTTGATCCAACTATTCCCTTGCGCTTTCCTGCTTTCCCTTGTCTTCTTTCTCCAATGCAAGTGAAGGCACACGTGCTCCAAGAATGCTCCAAGATTTCTCAACTGTGCAAGGGGATGAGATAATGAGAGAGCAAACAATGAACTGAAACCAACAAAAGTTGTGAATTGATCCTTAGAAGCCTTTTTATCATTGAGGCCTCTATTTTCTTCATTTTCCTCTAATTTCCCTAGCATGCAAATTTGTGTCTCTTCACCTCCATTTTCTCATGTTTTCCTTTATTCTCGTAATTAAATTCCAATTATTGTCTATTTTCCTTTGTCAATGTGCTTGCCAATTTCCATAGCCATTAACTAATCAAAAGTGATGTCTACTAAATTGTTTTGCCCAACATTCAGTTTGGAATCTGTGTCCCATGACCTTGGTCTTATTTTATTTACATGGAAAATCAACCAGGGGTTGTTACATATTTTCCAAGATATGAAAAGTGACATATTTTCCAAGATATGAAACAAGTGGAGAGTGAGGAGTTAAAAAGGGTTGGCAAGCTCACCTCAAATTAGGAGTAAACTTTACATGTAAAAGGTATTTTTTTATTTTTTTTATTTAAATTGTATAATTAATATGGAGAATTGTAAATTAATAATAATAACTTTTTTTTTTAAATTTATAATTAAAAAAAAAAAAAAATACATATTTTTAATGTTAAATTTAATTTATAATTATTGAATTTTGTTAACACGGATGCTATTTGATATGGGACACACTAACCTTTAATATGAATGATTTTTTCTATCCATGAGGATTTTGAATTGACCACCTTCACACAAAAAGTACTTTAATAGAGTGCTCTATCCTTGGGATAAAAATTATTTTTATGTCATAGTTTAAATATTCTACATTTTGACCCTTTTCCAAGTATATTTTCCTATCAACTTCCCTTGAAGTCTTGTAAGGATTTCTTGGAATTACAAATTTGAGTTATAAAACCTGCATAATTTGAATGATTTTCTTGTTTTCAAAATTTACAGGGTGTTGAATCTATTTATTGCGCCGAGAGGCGCATTCTACAACCCAGTATGAGCCCGATGTGTTAGTATGTCATGTCCTCAAAAAATAATAAAATTATTTTTTGCTAATGTTGGTCAATCTTAAATTATATATAACTTTGTAATCTTATTAATGGACTAAGATAATTATTAAAATATAACTATGTATTTGAATAGATAGTAAATTATCTTATGCTTGTAGTAGTTCCTTTATCATATACCTGGATTTGAATGGATCATAAATTTACCTTTAAAAAAAAAATACCACATTAAAATTCCAAATTGAGTAAAATTTTAAACATTTTTACTCTTTACTAAAGCAAATGTCATTTCTTAAATCAAAGGAAAAAGGTTAATTCAACACAAAGAATCGAAAATCTTGCTCCAAAATCTTTTAATAATTCTTTAAACTAAAAATTTGTAAAATGTATCTTTAAAAGGAAAAGCCATATCCTAGGGATATATTAAATTTTTAAAAAACACAAATATTTCCACATTAAAGTTGTAATATTTGAAAATATTAATTTGATGTAGTTTTATTATAAATTTTGTTATCATGCCATGTAAAAAACATCATTAAATCTAATATTGATATTATAATATTAATATTAATACTAATACTAATATATTATAGCATTATATTATTAAATTTAATATAATATTAATTTTTATATATAATATATATTAATATATTAACTCTGGATGTACATGGAGGGAAGAACAAAGACATAGAGTGATAGAGGCAGAGAGATAGGGGGAGTGACAAGGGAGAGCAGGAGATATAATGAAGGAGAGGGAAGAGGAGGAATGAAGAGAGAGAAATAGAGGAGTGAGAGAGGGAGATAAGGGTAAGAGAGAGAGAGGGGAGAGAGATAGTGACAAGGTTAGAGGGGGGAGAGAGAGAGAAAGAGAGGGGAGAGAGATAGTGACAAGGTTAGAGAGAGAGAGAGAGATGGTGGGGGGAGAGAGAGAGAGAGAGAGATGGGGGGAGAAAGAGGGAGGTAGGAGAGAAAGGGAGAGAGGGGAAGGACTAGAGAGAGGACTTGAGAGAGAGAGGAGGAGAGAGGGAGGGACAGATAAGTTGGAGGCAGAGAGAGGGAGAGAAAAAGAAAGACATAGAGAGAGAAAAGTGGAGAGAAAGGGAGAGAGGGAGTGACAGGAGAAATGAAGAGAGAGTGTGTATTTTTAGGGTGAGATAGAGAGAAAAAAAGGAGAGATGGAAGGAAGAGGGGGAGAGGAGAGAGGAGAGAGGGAGGGAGATAGTGACAGAGTTGGAGGGAGAAAAGAGAGAGGGGGAGATAGAGTGAGGTGGTAGAGAAAGGGACAAAGAGGAAGGAAGAGAGAGAGAGGACATGATAGAGAGAAGAGAGGGAGGGAGTGTAGCGTGTATACACCATAACACTCACATAATTTGTTTTCTATGAATTACTATCAATTATGTAGTCAGGAATTAATTATTGTTTTGATCTTATGTCATTATATGATAGTTATTGGGCCTACCTACATTTACCCATAACAAATAATCCATAACATATTGATATTGTATTTATACGTAGCTCGTTGGAGGAGGAATTACATATAATTTTCTTGGATTGTTGGGCTTGTTTACAAACATTTCACACATGAAAAGACTACAGGTATAATCCTAAAATCTAACATGAGTTGTCCTACACTGGTGCCAACCTAGTACGAAGGCATGTCACCATGGAGTTATGGTGAATCCTCCCAAATCCCTTGTTGGGTTAATGTGCGGAGAGCTGGAGCGTCGATCTGGAAAGGTGGTCATGGACGGTAGAGATCACTCTAGGGTGGTTGAGGTAGCTAATTTCCCCCCGGTCGGTTCTCCACTCACCTGACATCTTCCCACCGCAACTTTGCAACTCTGATGTAGTTAGGGTTTCATGGAAGGTTCAAGGCGCTAACTGTTCTAGAGGTAAGCTATTTAGTCCACCACTATGGCTGATCACCAAACACCTTCTCTCGAGTTTATTTCCGGCAATGGGGCTACTTTCGTTCTTCAGACATGATTTATACAACCCAGTCAATTCATGTCCAATAGTTATCCTGTAATGTCCCAAATGAGAAAAAATTGGAACAATCTCTTCATATAAAATTATCATGCATTTAATAGAAGATTGCCATGTAAAAATAAGCAAATAAAGCACTACAATCCCACAACATAATGAACAGGAAAATACTCATATTTATTATATTAAATGAACTAGGGTTTACATGCACATACAACCCATATAGCTGAGATAATCTGACCTCAAACATATCTACAATAATGTCGCAAATCGGCCTCCAAACAAACTGAAAAACAATACACTGCAACTTGTGAAACCTGAATGGATTCACCAAGGGAAGAGATGGGTGCTCACCGACTCTCACTGAATCACCCGAGGGTTTCCATCCTAGGGAGACTGCTGAAGTAGAGAGTCAGGTTCTGAAACCTCTCCACAAGAAATAAACACAAATCCAAGATCCAAGATGTCTCCAAATGTCCTCCTCCTCCTCTTGCATAGATATGTTGGATAGATCTCCAAGCCTCTAGAAGCATCTTATTTTATTATTATTCTAGAAGCTCCTCCATTGACTTTATTATGTGACCTTTTAATTTTATTTCATTTCACTTAAGTCACGTTTGGCCGCTTTTCCCCAATTAATTATTTTTCCTTAATTAAATGACTAATTTAAGTAATTTTTAATTAAAGAAAATGGAAAATCGCCCACCATACTCTCTTCAGCCATTGTAAGTCACTTCTCATCATCCCATCCTATAGATCTTCTCATACTGGTTCGAACGATATATTACATTGAGGTGTTACATCAATTAAACTCCCTGGAATGCCATCTCAAGCATAATTAATTAAGTTAGGCTCCATAATAATGTTAATTTTTTAAAGTCGTTGGAATGCGACAGAACAAAAAGAAAATTGTGTGGTTGATGAAATATGCCAAGTGAATTCCATCAAATCCCATGAAAACTCCTCAAAACTCGATCGAGACCCCTGATGACATAAACTTGCTCCACTGACCTCGCCATCACTTGCCCTGGAAATCCACTCTAGTTGTATCGTGGAGGAAAATACAAGTGGGGAATTACAATCCTCCTGCCCTAAGATTGCTTACCCTCAAAAAAATCCAAAGTTGTGGACCAATATGGTGGTCCCATGCAACTGAGACCCAATGCCAGGATCCCATACGAACCACTGGGTGATACTCTACTCCTTTGTCAACCCATCATGAATGACCCCTCAATGCTCAGATCCCAAACCAATGTTCGATTGAACCTATCATCAACAAATCCTCCTAGATCCCATTGCCACTAAGAAGGGGCATCAATGCTCCACGTCTCATGTTGTGCTATAGCTTTGACTATGAAGGTTGCTCCATCCATTTCATACCAACTCGTCACCTCTCTCCAATCTAACCCTTGGCATAAACCAAGGTTATCTCATCATATTGATGCTGCATTGAAATACTAATGAGTAGCCAACCTACATCCTACTGCCAACTGAAGCGTGTAATATCCCTCACCTCTAAGGGCTCCTGCAGTACATTGCTCTTAACTAAAAATGATACTCCATCAATAGGATACCAACTCATGATCTCCCGCCAATCCATCCCATGGGAAGGATCGGATGCATGTGCACCTATACAAGGCATGAGTCCACTGAGCTGCACCATGCTCAATTCATGCAGCTTTGCCGAACCAATTAACCAAATACGTCTAGGAATGCATGCCTCCCTCCCTATAAGTGGGTAATCCATGATACATGCTCTGTAAATGTACTCCTGGAGAGGGTTGCTACCTAGAAAGGCTACAACTTTTCCAGCTACCACTGTATTAACCTACACCTCATCAATGGGTAGACCCAAGGATGGATGCACAATTGCCTCTAAAAGAGCCTCGCTCATCTGACTGGAAAATCCTTGCCCCACCATTCCACTTGTCTTCTACAAAACTATCCTGTCAGGCCCTAATGCTTCCTCATGAACAATATCTACAAATACTACCTCCCTGGTAGCTTCCTGCATATCTGCCTACTCCTCTCCAATGGTTGGCCTCAAAGGTGTCTACGCATCCTCCATCCTGGGCTCAACTTGAGCCACTAGATGACTCTCCAAAAATGGCTCATCCTGTACACTGCGCATATCGTCCTCCTCATATCCTTGCACCTTTGAGTGATATTCATGTTGGGCCACCACCAATGGCTTATTTCTCAAATCTTCCTGAATGTCTTCTCCTAGGATTTCTTTATGCATGGAATCAAATTGTTGCTCACCATTTGCAGTCCTCAAACGTAGAGGCATAGGTAGGTTTCTATCACGCAACTGTTCATGCTCCTTAAAGGTGCTTTCATGCAAGTTAAAGCATTTTTCATGCAGCTCCTACTCAAACATGGGCCCTTCATTTCTTTGTTGACTTGAGTTTTTTGTCATTCCTCACTCTTCTTTAGTTTTTGTTTCTCTGTTAGTTTTACATGTGTGATTTGGTGTCCATCCTCCTTGACATGTGAAGCAGATATGCTCTCTCCTCATTTGATTTCAACTCTTCTTTATATGCTCTTGAGACTGCTTCTAATTTGGTTCCTCATCCTTCCCAAATCTGAACCCTCCCAGAAATATTCTCATAAAATTTCTCCTAGCGATAAGGTCAACACTAAGGGCTGTGAGCTACCTCAGTGACTCATCCATGAGCCAATAAATTATAAAATTTCAAGCTCCCCTTACTGCTATTGCAAAGGCCCAACAAAATAACCCAAATAATTAATTCACACTGCTGAGAAATTATGTTGTTGCTGTTGAATATGAATTGGTGTTTTTTCCCATAATACTACTCCAAAAATTTTGAAAATTTAACCTAAGGCTCCTCACACCAAACCCATAAAAACACGAAAATGGTTTGGCTTAAAGCCAAGCTAAGATCAAGCTCACCAATTGGTGTGAATTACCCAGTTCACTGATAAAATTAATTAAGAAGGAACACTAATTTATAGCCTACATACTACCCAGGAAATTTTTAAATTTTAACCATGAACTTCTCTCATAAAACCCAATAAAATCCATAATTTTTTTGGGTAGATTCTAGAATATACAGAAAGCCCAATTTAGTGCAAGTTTCCTACTCTGCCCACTCTGCACATTGCTCCAAATAAGATAAATTAATATCACACTACTCCACCTCTTCAGTCCATCAAATTCATTGAAAAATCACTGACAACAACAATCTTGGCACAAAAAAAAAATTGCAACAAAGGATGACTTTGGCACTTCCAAAATAAACCCTCGAATACTTAAAACTGAAAACCCGAACCCGCAAGTTGAGCCAAGTTCGATGCTCTAATACCACTGTAATGTCCCAAATGAGAAAAGTTTGAAACAAGCTCTTCATATAAAATTATCATGCATTTAACAGAAGATTGCCATGTAAAAATAAGCAGATAAAGCATTGCAATCCCACAACACAATGAACAGGAAAATACTTAGCTTTATTATATTAAATGAACTGGGGTTTACATCAACATACAACCCATATAGCGAAGATAATCTAGCCTCAAACCGATCTACAATAATGTCGCAAATCAACCTCCAAAACAAACTGAAAAACAATACACTACAACCTGTGAACCCTGAATGGATTCACCAAGGGAAGAGATGGGTGCTCACCCACTCTCACTGAATCACCCAGGGGTTTCTGTCTTGGGGCTACTGCTAAAGTAGAGAACTGGGTTCTAAAACCTCTCCATAAGAAATAAACACAAATCCAAGATCCAAGATGTCTCCAAATGTCCTCCTCCTCTTTTATAGATCTACTGGATAGATCTCCAAGCCTCTAGAAGCATCTTATTTTATTATTTTATTATTATTCTAGAAGCTCCTCCATTAAATTTATCAAGTGACCTTTTAATTTTATTTCATTTCACTTAAGTCACTTTTGGCCCCTTTTCCCCAATTAATTATTTTTCCTTAATTAAATGACTAATTTAAGTCATTTTTAATTAAATAAAATGGAAAATTACCTACCATACTCCCTTTGGTCACTGGAAGTCACTTCTCAGCATCCCATCCTGTAGATCTTCTTGTTCTTATTTCAACGAGCTATCACATTGAGGTGTTACATCAATTAATCTCCCGGGAATGCCACCTCGAGCATAATTAATTAAGTTAGGCTCCATAATAATGCTAATTTTTGAAAGTTGTCAGAATGGGACAGAACGAAAGGAAAGTTGTGCGAATGATGAAATATGCCAAGCAAATCCCATCAGATCCCATGAAAACTCATCAAAACTCGATCGGGACCCCTAATGACATAAACTTGCTCCATTGACCTGGCCATCACCTACCCTAGAAATCCACTCTGGCTATATCGTGGAGGAAAATACAAGTGGGGACATTACATATCCACCAAGTTCATCTTTTTCTTTTCAGTACCCATTAACTTTTTTCTCAATGTGATTTTGTGTATCACTATGAATCTCATTTGGTTTCTAATTACATTGTTTATTTGAATTTGCAGGTTTCCTTTCTCCACGAGGTCCGTCCATTTATCCCACCTAGGCGATGGGTTCTTCCTGATTCCTAAACAGTTAAGTGTGGCGACTCGAGTTCCATTATTTTTTTTCCTCTGGTTGTTTTCATTAACCTAGGGTTTAAATGTGTTATTTACAGGTGAGTTCATCTTACCCTTGCCCATCTTCTTGCTGCCAAGGTTTCCTCACAACCGATAGAACCGTCAATACCCCTTTCGATTCACGGTTCTAGGTTACTTTACAAACTTTGTTATGCCTGTCGAGGGTTCCGTCGTGGGTTTATTAACCAATTTAGAAAGGGTCTTCCCTTTAATTTGTTTTGGGAATTCTCTTCTTACTGTTCCTAGTAATGGATATTGTTGGAATTAATTGTATCTTGTACTCATTACTTATATACATTTCAGTATGTATGTATTCACGGTGTGTTTCGTACATAGTACAACATCGGATTCCCTCACCGAGGGTTTTCATTTGGAATTATTTTATTAATATTATTATTATTTGAAATCATAGAATTACTTTGCAGCAATTCTCAGTGGCAGTCTATATACAATTTTGATTATTTTTCCTCAATATCAAATGCAGTTATTAATTTATTGTTGTTTAATTACTAGAAATTACATAGTTGTTTGAGTGTTTCCTCCTCTAGCTTTCCTACAGTTTCGCAAAGCTACAACCTATTGTGATGTCATTTGGAGTTTTGTTTATAAATGCATCCATGTTTTTGTTTATAAGTGCATCGACAAGGGATTTACACAATTACCTTTTATTGTGAATTTGAGTTGTCTGTATCTTCTAACCTGTAATTGTTTCTTTGGTATTTCTTCTAATGGTCTTTACAAATGCAAATATATCTATTACATGTTAGATTTACAATGGATTCTAATGTTTGTCTTCATCCTGGGGACTGCCAATGAGGCTGCTGGAACCAGCTCAGCCTTAGGGCTAACCCCAATGACAAACAAACTCCCACGATTTCGTTTTGCAAAAGGAAAGTTTTAAATCAAATTACCAATTTTGTTCAATACTAATGTAAACTAATTATCCATACCCTCTTACATTAAAATACTAGGGCCTATCAAACAAAGTTATATAATATGTATTTGTCTCCTCTAGTTAATGATGGTTCACTCAGAACCCCCTCACATTTAGAAAATGTTATTATTCTCTTTCCTCATTAGGAAGATATATTAAGGGTCATTATTAAAGATTTAATATAAATATTTCATTTGTACCCTATCAACAATCACCCATGTTACCTATAGGTGTTCTTTTTCTTTTTCTATTGCATTTCCATTAGAATCAGGAGTGTAATTTGCTAGTGTGTAATGGTTGAAATTTCAAGTATTAGACTAACAGATAATTTCATACCCAACTTTACGTTCATATTTGAAAACAACTTGCCATACCATTACTCATTATTGGAACCAAGGAAGTTTGATAAATATATATACACATAGTAATTTTTAGTTACCAGTTTATTTATGTAATTTTCACAAACAACCATTTACAGAGACTTGCAAATAATTTCACATTACAAGAAATATATGAATTACATATATATATTATATGTTATGGAAACTGTCAATTGGAATACTTATCTATCTTCAGCCAGGCAGCTAGGGAAATTCACCAAGGAAAAAACTACTCCTCCTATCCGTTGAGAATGGCAATTACATCCATTTCTACCCCTGTGTCAGTTTCTACTTCCAAAATAGTAATAGACAGAGCCCTCACTAGGTCTTTCCTCAAACTCCAAGTCTGATTAGGGATTCCACTGGCCCATCAACTCAAGAATACCTTGGCAGTGTCATGCCTTCCTCAACAACGTCATGTTTGAGGAAATTGAATTCTTTCTATTCTCCCTTCTCAGATGCCTCAAGTTTTTCTTCTTACTTCTTTCCCTCCTCATTTCCCAACTGAGATGATTTATCTCTAGGGAAAGGGAGTAACTGTCTATAACTGTCTGGTAAGTGAAAACTTTTCACTTAGTGTCTTTCCTTGTAAATTCCATGGTTTGCCATAATTGAATCTTAATTAAAGTAAAACTATTTTAAACATTTAAATTATACAAGGCCTTTCACTCAGGCCATAGTTTACCAAGTCACTGTAGTAAAAGTAAATTAAACATTTACTTTTCACTGAGGGGTGTTACAGGGAGAGAGAGGGATTTGGAGGGGGAGAGAGAAGTAGGTAAGAATAAAGACATAAGAGAGAGAGAGAGAGAGAGAGAGAGAGAGAGTGATAAGGCAGAGAGAGAGAGAGGGAAAGAGGAGAGCAGGAGGGAAGATAAATAGAAGGGGGAGAGATGGAGAGGGAGTGTAAGAGGGAGGGAGAGATAGATAAATATGGAAAAAGAGTGTGTATGCTTTGGGGGTGTTATAGAGAGACAATGGAATATATATATTATATATATATATAGTATATATAATATATATATATATATATATATATGTTATGTATTATGTATGTATGTTTATGTATGTATGTATGTATGTGTATAATATATTTTATATATATAATATATAATATATATATAGATATATATAGATATGATATATATAGATATATATATTATACATACATATATTATAATATATATATATTATATATATATATATATATTATATATATATATATATATATATATATAGTATATATAGTATATATAGGCGGTGAGAGGAGGGAAGGGGAGAGAGATAGAGAGAGGGAGGGAGGGAGGGAAAGAGGGAGAGATATAGATATATATGGAGAGAGAGCATGTTTGTTTGGTGGGGGGGGGGCGGGTGGGTGATACAAAGAGACAAAGAATGATCGATGAAGGGAGATATAAATACAGATGGAGGGGGGAGAGAGGGAAGAAGATTTCTTGCACATGATGCATTGATTTCAATGTGGATGATGACTTATAATCCTATTTGATTGCTTGCACTATATGCATTGATTTTAGTGTAGATGTTGATTTCTAATTATATTTGATTGTTTGTACTAGATGCATTGATTTCAGTGTAGATTTTTATTTCTAATCCTATTTCATTGCTTGCTCTAGATGCATTGATTTTAGTGTAGATGGTGATTTATAATCCTATTTGATTGCTTGCACTAAATGCATTGATTTCACTGTAGATGTTGATTTCTAATTATATTTGATTGCTAGCACTAGATGCATTGATTTCAATGTAGATGTTGATTTCTAATCTTATTTGATTTCTTGCATTAGACACATTAATTTCAGTGTAGATATTGTTTTCTAATCCTATTTGATTGCTCACATTGGATAGATTGGATGTTGTTAATATTAAGATAGTAAAATATTAAAACAAAAATTCAAGAATAGATGGATGGGAGAGAGAGGGAAGAATATTTCTTGCACTAGATGCATTGATTTCAGTGTAGATGATGTTTTCTTAGAATTCTATTCAATTGCTTGCACTAGATGCATTGATTTCAATGTAGATGTTAATTCCTAATTCTATTTGATTGCTTGCTCTAGATGCATTGATTTCAATGTAGATGTTGATTTCTAATCATTTTTTATTTCATGCACTAAATGTACTTATTTCAGTGTAGATTTGGATTTCTAATCCTACTTGATTGTTTTCATTGGATGCATTGGTTTTAGTGTAGTTGTTGACTTCTAATCTCATTTGATAGTTTGCGTTAGATGCATTGATTTTAGTGTAGATGTTGTTTTCTAATCTTATTTGATTGCTTGCATTATACACATTAGATGTTGTTAATATTGACATTGTAGTTTATGAAGAAAAAATATTTTCAAGATACATAGTAATACCTAAAAGCACACTATTAAGAATTAATTAGCTGTCAAAAGTTGTGATACATAGAATTAAAATGAAATAGATGTGTAGAATCAATCCTCCTACAAAGTGAAAATTAATCCTTGATATGATCGTCTACCTTCTACATCACCAACTAATTACTAATAGATAGTTACATGCATTCAAAATAACTTCAAAATTACTAATAGATAATTGCATATAATAATGTATTCATAATATTTATAAGAGGAAAAGATATATTTATAAACATTTAAAACAAATTAAAATATTATTGAAGGAGATGTGATAATTGTTTGGAGAAACAAATAATGTAAATCTTTTATAATTCTAGCCACTCATTAAAAAAAAATACATTGTTTCTTGACTTTGTTGAATAGACTATAGATAAAAAATCATCAAAATATTCTTGAATGAAATAAATTATTTCAAACATTAGCAAAGAAAAAAATTGTTTCAAGAGTAATCTTGACGCAATAAATTATTAAAACTACTATTCAAGATATATTTAGTAATACGTCTGTTGAGAATTAATTAGTTGTCAGAAGTTGTGATACCTGAAATTAAATGAAATAGATGTGTAGTATCAATCCTCCTACAAACTATTGACAAGATTGTCTCCCTTCTTCATCACCAACTAATTACTAATAGACAATTACATTCACATATAAAAATATAACACAACAACTGTAATATTCAAAAACATTATCACCCAAATCCAAACACTTAAACACACAAACAACTCAAAGCATCCAAACAAAGATGTACAAACCATTCAAGGCAAGCAACACAAACTAAATTAAAGAAGAGAATGATATGGTCATGGCAAGCAAAGAAAACATAATGTGAATTTTGAAGTTAACCTCAACCATATACATAATAATAATAATCTAAAAATGTGAC
Source organism: Pinus taeda (assembly GCA_000404065.3). Classification (NCBI taxonomy): domain Eukaryota; kingdom Viridiplantae; phylum Streptophyta; class Pinopsida; order Pinales; family Pinaceae; genus Pinus; species Pinus taeda. The sequence goes on along the minus strand of APFE031237095.1, from coordinate 231,044 downwards.
ATTGTTGCCCTCAATTAGAACAATTGGAACCAACTTAGATCCATCTAACACTGGATCTATCATGCGTTGAGAGGGATCAAATCCCTCCAGGTGCAAACCTTTCCTCAAGTTCTACACTTCAAAAAGAAGGTTTACACCTCAAGGGATTTGATCCCTCTCGACGCATGATAGATCTGGTGTTAGATGGATCTAAGCTAGTGTATTACAACATGTTTTAAATAACAAAAAAACCACAATCTTGTCAAAATATATATCATCAAATTCCAATATTAAAGACACAAAGCATAAAATACCTAAACTATCTTTTTTTGTTAATAATTTTTTGTTTTGTTTTTAATATACATTTGTAAGAAATAAATAATTTTGCAATCAAAATTTAATAATATATATTAAATGTAAAGTTGTCCAACTATTTTAGTAGTTTCACACGTTGTAAACAACCCATACATATATATGTTGAAAATAATAATATATTTTTAATTAAATTATACTTAAATTATTATATATTATACGTTATAGTATTAGTTTTTTCTTTTTTCCCAATAAAAATTTACATTTGTACATGTTTGCAAATATTATTTGTGGTTGATAATTTGTTATTGCCTAGTACAATTATATATATTAAATGAGGCATTTTTACATGTTTTTAAATGCTATTTGAGGATGATAAACTTTAACTGTTCATCACAACTATATATATTAAATGGTTTATTTTCACATGTTTGTAGATATTGTTTTTCGTGGATAGTTTATTATTGACTAGAACAACAATATAAATTAAATTTTTGATAAATACCCATAGCCATCAAAACACTTACGTGTCATTTAATTTATGTAATGTTGAGAATTTGTAACATCAACACAGAATGGGGTCGCAAACACATTACATAAGTTTTGAAACTGAAAAATGGTTTGGAAACCCTTTATTTCCTCCGTTAGATTTTATGCATGACTAAGAATATTCTCATATTATTAAATCTAGACTATCTATACATTTTTATTTTTTAAAGATTGGAAATTCTAGAAGCCTTATTTTGAAACAGACAATGCATATCAATGTAGTTAAAGAAGATATGAAGCTTTTTATTAGTTTAGCATGTAAACATTATTAAGTTATTAAAGGTGAAAAAGCAGGAGTGGTCATTTGTGACCATAAGGGAACTAGGGAAACATTTAAATGGTAGATCTTTGTTTTCAGTGCTTTGTGTTGATGGTAAGTTTCCATGGTTTACTTTCTCCTGGATCAATAGAGTAATTGTTTTCTCTCAATGACTTTATGGAATCTTTGTCTAGTGTTGGTTAGTTAGGAGTTTAATTCTTTGGTTCCACATTTATTGCAAGGGGCTTTCAAAATCCTTGCTGAGTTCATCCATGGGCTTAATATCTCTATTTCCCCTCCTTTTTACCTCCTTGTAAGTGAAGTTTGGTGGAAAGCAATTCTATTTTCCTAGTGTGGAACCAATCCCTAAGAATGTGTAGGCCATATTTCCATGGAACCCCTGCCTATTCTTCTAATGTTTCTTTTTCCGTGAGGCCTTTTATTTATGATTAAGAGGGCTATATTTTTTGCTTTGTTTTTCCATCATAGTGTTATGGTGTGGTGCTAGTTCTAGTGTTTTCCTTATCTAAATTATACTCCCTACTCCACTATAGTCTCCGCATAGCTTTGTCAAGAGGGTCTCTTTCTTTTCTCTGGTTTTTTGGTTCATATAATCTTTAGTAGAAATTAGTGGGCACCTTCAAGAAATTGCCATATAATGGGTCCCAAAAATTTCATAGATATATTGAGGAGACATAAAGAGTCTTTGAGAAACAATGACATGTTTATCAAAACCCTCTTTGTTACCACTCATAACAAGGAAATAAAATAACAAGAGAAATATAATAAGATTATGAGCAATTTAGGAGAATATGGAGAACGATTTTTAGAAATAGAAATGGATTGCTACAAGCTAAAATGCTATGTTTAGTATGAAAGTGAAACATATGTTTCAAATGTTGCATCTTTAAGACAAAATATAGGTCAAGCAAAAGGTAAAGCTAAGGAAAAGGAATTTGAACAATAGCCTAAGAGATTAATGGAATTAGATCTATGTTCTACTTTTTTGGAACCAAATTGACAACAATAAATTTGGTAGATATCATTTTGGGATTCAACTGCTTTAAGTAAGTCATTCATCTATGACCATTTCCATGAGAGGTAGTCATAACTGACTAATTTCTCATGATTTTTGAATAGTCCACTCATCACTCATTGCACCCGGTGATGCTCCTAGGGGTGAAGAAGTGGGATTGAAACTAGTGAAATGAATCACATAGCATCAATCATCACTTTCGGGGCTTGCACCCGGTAACCAGGACTTCCCGGGAGGTCACCCATCCTAGATCACCTCTGGCTCAAGCGCACTTATCTGTGGAGTTTTCCCTACAATCAAGCCCACTTAGCTTGCTACCCCATTTGCAAAACCTTAGCAAGTATTGTGCCTCATGAACAATTCAAGTAGAGTTCCCTTCACTCTTTTGAATTAAGTATTGGGGTTTTCACAATGCATTATATTAGATATCATTTTGGGATTCAACTGCGTTAAGTCATTCATCTATGACCATTTCCATGAGAGGTAGTCGTAATTGACTAATTTCTCATGTTTTTTTAATAGTCCACTTAGCGTTCATTACATCGGGTGATGCGCACAAGGGTGAAGAAGTGGGATTGAAACTAGTGAAATGAATCACATAGCATCAATAATCACTTCTGGGGCTTGCACCCAAAATGATATCTAATATAATGCATTGTGAAAACCACAATACTTAATTCAAAAGAGTGAAGGGAACTCTACTCGAATGATTCATGAGGCACAATACTTGCTAAGGTTTTGCAAATGGGGTAGCAAACTAAGTGGTCTTGACTGTGGGGAAAACTCCACAATTAAGCGCACTTGAGCCATCGGCGATCTAGGATGGGTGACCTCCTGGGAAGTCCTGGTTACTGGGTGCAAGCCTCGGAAGTGACAATTGACGCTATATGATTCATTTCAGTAGTTTCAATCCTGCTTCTTCACCCTTGTGAGCATCACCCAATGCAATGAGTGCTAAGTGGACTATTCAAAAATCATGAGAAATTAATCAGTTATGACTACCTCTCATGGAAATGGTCATAGATGAATGACTTACTTAACGCAGTTGAATCCCAAAATGATATCTAATATAATGCACTACGAAAACCCCAATAAACAATAAATTTGTTAAATATATTGTAAGTTTCATATGAAAGTGATGTATTAATATGTTGTAAGTTTCATATGAAAGTGATGTATTAATTTTGTAACTAACGTAAAATCAAGAAAAAAAAAAGTCTTAAATGATAGTAAAAGTATGATAATGCCTTTACAGAAATTTTATGAAACAATAGGGAAACTTTTTATCATTTTTAATACAAGTAGTCTAATCCCAATTAGAATTAGAATATATATATGTCTATATATAATATATATATATATATATATATATATATTTTTTTTAATATATGTTAAATATATGTCATTAATTCAATCATATCACATTATATGGTTAATACTTTTTTAGTAAAGTAAAGGTTTTATTGCTTGCATTAAAATATATTTGTAGTTGTTGAAGTCTATTCTAGCTTGCCATTAAACACAAAACTTCAATTGATTAAAAATTTCTAAAGATAAGAGAATGTTTAAGTTCTAAGAGGAAAAACATAGATTATGACTATTTGGCCATTCGGGCCTTTCTCATCCATAAAACTATTGAAATAAAATATGGAAACAAAACTAAAGGAGGAATGCTCATATGCTTTTCCATTCTTATGACCCTACGATCCATTGTAATTAGATGTTGTTGCAATTGGTTCAGAGTCAAGATGATATCTTCCTTGATTTCATTCCCATCTACAAGCACCCTCCCCAGTAGAAACTTGAGATGCCAATATATGTCCATGATTTACATGTGTTGATTGTATTAGCCTCTGGTGTGACCCACATCATGAACCCATTATACCACTTCTACGAGAACCTTTCTATCAATTAGAGTGTCTCTCTCATTGGTTAGCTCCCTTTACACTTGAGTGATTTCATCTTATAATGGTTGGGGGTCAGGTCATTGTAATGCATGGTTGAGCTTTCAGCTCGAGTCTGGGCTCTAGAACAACCTCCTTCTTGATAGTAGGTAGCACCTCGATGCACTCTAATCTGTTTCCTAGGCATAACTAGAGACTAGAAGGAAAAGAGAAATGATGTGAGTGAAATACGTTAAGGTTATGGTTGGCCAGTGTTTCAACCCCTAGGGCCAGTGCATTTCACAAGGAGTAGGAGCAACCAAATCATCTGTAGTAGTTGTAGTGGTAGCATTTGGAGAAAATTGAGTGTTAGGAGTGAAAATTAAGAGGAGGAGAATCATCGCATACCTAGGCTCCCCTAAACAACTTAGCTTTGGAGGTGGTTTTCTTGAAAGGCCATAAATAACCACAATTGCTCATTGGATGAGAGGGTGGAGTAATGCCCTCCAAAAATAGAGACATGTAATTGTGAAAACTAAAATGTGCTCAAAGAGGACACCGTTTGTGGTATGGGTTGATGAAACAACTTGGTTGTGTTGGCTTTTCCTTGTTTCATGCTTGTACTTTTGGCCAATAGAGCACGAGTGCTAGTTAAAAATCCATTGAACCAAGATGGAGCAAGGGGGCTCAATGCTGGTCTCAAAGAGCCTTGTATGAAGGAGAACTAAGGACGTGTGAGCCAGGAACCTTTATTAGAAGTGATATAGTAATTCTCCATCACTAACTAGTTTGGATGAGGTGGTTCCCTCCTTGAGGCTCATATCCATGGTGAAATACCCATTAAATGTTGGTTAGTGAAAGCCAAGTGGGTGAAGAGACCATGCTGGCTAGGCTCACCCATGAGAGTAGTACCATCAACTATAACATCCCATTCAAAACTTGTTGGAGTTTCCCATTGCACAATTGACAAAACATTGTATTAAATGCCAACCAATTCCTTCAGGTGGTAGACTATGGTGGCTTCTTGTGTAAGCTACATGGTTTAATGATAGACTTTAAGAGTGTGTTGCCACGTCCCATTGGCATGTGGGTTGATGAGATGCCAACAACATGCCCTGCTTTTTACTTACAAAGTCATCCATTTGGAGACATTATATGATTAATATTACAACTAACTTAATTTAACAATTAGGATAATTCTATTGTGTTATAAAATCAAATATATCATATATTTAAATTTTTTTATCAATAATTTTTTTTTTTTGGTGACTAGTGGAATCGGCAACGACGATCGTATCGTACTCGTGTTACATAGGGTCGAATCCCACCAACTGCCACTATAACCTCTAGGAGGAACCGCCCAACCTGCAAGAACGACCCTCGAATAAGACGAGACTCGAACTCGTGACCTGCACAACGACACAGACGACTTAACAGATCGTCCGCTGGCTAGGAGACCAAACCTCTGTGAGCGACCAATTAAATAAATTTTAAATAATAAGAATAATTATTATAAATGTTGTAAATACATTTATTACTAAATTTTAAATTTATAAATAAATTAATTAATACGAAACAACTTAAAAAATTAATGTGAGAGTGAGGAGTTAAAAGGTTTGGCAATTTTAACTCAAAGTAAGAGAAAGTTTACATTGTAAAACGTTTTTAATTAATTTTGTTTGATTTAATTTGTATATTAATATAGAGAATTGCAAATTAATATTAATAATTTTATTTATTTATAATTATTAATTTTGTTAAATTTAAGTAGAATTAATAGTATATTATATATATATATATATTATATATATATATATAATATATATATATATATATTATATATATTTATTTATTATTTATTTATGTGTAAGAAGTTATAAATAATAATTTACAAAACTTAAACTTATATATTTTTTATTTATAAGTTTTAGTTTTAGAAAGGTAGCATAGAACACATTTCTATTTTATAGTTTTAGTTTAGTAAAATAGAGTATGCACATCTCCATCAATTTTTAATAGCCAATTTTCATGGAAGTAGTTTTCAACCAATTCACATAGAAGTAAGTTTTATAATAGAAAAATGTTATTCACCAATTTAATATTTATTTAATGATAACTTTAAAAATAAATTATTATTGATATTACCAATTAAAAAAGAAATTCTAACCATTTATTATTATTAACTTTTTTTTTTTTTTTTTATTTTTTAACTTTATTATTTTTTTTTTGGTAAGAAGGAATCTTGTATTAACCCAAGTAATAATATTACATATTTTATAAGGTTAAACCTTGGGTCATGTCCTAACTAAAAACTTTATTAATTCTTATTTATTGTAATTATTTTATTAACTTGATATATTTTAACACTTATTTATTTATTAAGTAAAGTTTTTAAGTAGGAATCACATAAGAGAAATTTTTGGCTAAGGCCTTTTGAATCAACAAGTGTGGTTTATCATAAAGACTTATTTATTTCTTATTATTCTATTAATTTGATCTAATAAACTTTTTTTTCTTATTTTTTTCTGATTTTTTATATCTATATCAAATTAGATTTTTTTCTTAATTTTATTTGGATTTTTATATTTATGTTAGATTAGAATCTCTCTACCTATTTCACCCTAATAATAAACCACAAAAAATGATTCAAACACACTATCAAATTTTTAAAAATCTTCTCCATCTATTTTATCTAGATGGTAAACTACAATAAATAATTCAAAAACATTAACAAATTTTTAAATTATATCCTTAACCATTTTTTAGATTATGTAGGGGATGGAAAAGACAATTAGCTAAATAAAACTTATTAATCCTTTAAAGCAACAAATATACAAATGGCAAATGAACATTAAATGAGTGGGGGCTAAACGAACAGGGGCTCCATTCCATCACTGGTCAACACCCATAAATGGACACTTATTTTAGGTGATTCGATCACTGGTCAACCCATAAACAGACTACTTATTTTCGGCGATTTTTGAATTAGGTGCAGTAATATCTACTTACCATCCATTGGGTGATTTCTTCCATTACGCTCATGTAGGCTGCAGATTAGCCACGATGAGATTTTTTGAATTGTGTCAGGTGCAGTAATAACTAGCTACCATCCATTGGGTGATTTCTTCCCTTATGCTCATGTAGGCTGCAGATTAGCCACGAAACTGAGCTACTTTGATGGGATATTCCAACTACTTTCTCGGGCATGTTATAAATTTGATTATAAGCTGAGGAAGGCATAGACCGACATGGGTTTATTCAGGAATTTGCTTCTTGTATTTTTACTCTTCGGTGTTTGCATATGCTTTTCTCAACAGGCCGACGTCTACCGTCTCCACCCCAAATATCCGGCAGCTGATGATGAAGAAGACGACGACTCCAAGGCTTTCTTTTTGAGCCGAGACACCAACAGGATTGGTAGCAGGTTGCAGGCGGAGCAAACTACTATCTTTTCTCTTAAAGGGAATGTTGTTCCGGATGGGTAATGTGGAAGACCATAAGAATTTCATTCTAAGTTCTGAATTCAATGTTTATTATAAAATATGCAACTGAATGCAGTGGAATTGCAGGCTGTATTACGTTACTATGCATGTTGGGGTTCCTCCAAAGCCATACTTTCTGGATGTGGACAGTGGGAGTGACCTCACCTGGGTCCAGTGTGATGCTCCATGCGCAAGTTGTGCCAAGGTAGCTTAGGCCATCATTTGAGTAATTTGAGTATTTTGCAGATGCATGCTTACAATACATGGTTAAGGTAGCAGACCTCTCCCATTTGCGGACAATGGGCAGTAATTTGATGAATTCTGTTTTATTCCCTGATTTTAGGTTCCCTAAATTTTTAATAAGCCAAGTTATGGGCCTTTTGAATTGTGGAGTTGACTCTGCATTTTGGGTTGGTAGTAGATGTATCCCACTTGCAGACTATGACCAGTATTTTGGCTAGTTTCTGTTCCCAGATTTTTTAATAAGCTAGGTTATGAGCTTTCTGAGTCTCAGAGTTGATTTTGCATTTTGGGTTGGTAGCAGGCCCATCACACTTGCTAGCAATCACTAGTACTTTGCCAGTTTTATGTTCCCTACTTTTTAAATAAGCCAAGTTAGCAGCCTGCCGAATCTCAGAGTCGACTCTGCATTTTCGGTTAGTGGCCCATGCATTGCTTGCTTGCAAATTATTTCTTCTTGTTTATGCATGCATTCCAAACTGGCAATTAGCATACTGGATTTCTAGATATTCATGGTATTTGAAGTAGAATTCATGGTGCTTGACAACACCCAATTGATGCATCTGAAAGTTGTTTTCTACTTGTTAGCGTCTGCATCATGGGCTGCATTAGTTGTATGCTCTGTTAGTTGTCTTTCTCCATTTCTCTCTTGTATATGTCTTAGGCACTTCCTTGAGTTACTGTAATAGATGTATTTGACTCTCTGCTTCTCAGCTTTTTCGTTCAGCAGTGGACACCTGTTATTTCTTGAGTTCATTCTATCCTGGGTTTTGTAGTATGAGGCAACATGAGAGTTTTTTGCCTTCTTTGCAGGGACCACATCCCTTGTACAAGCTAAAGAAAAACTCCCTGGTGCCAGACAAGGATCCTCTGTGTGCTGCTGTGCAGGCAGGGAGTGTCCATAATCACAACCACAAAGGACCTTCTCAACAGTGTGATTATTATGTTGAGTATGCAGATCAGAGCTCTTCTATAGGGGTCCTTGTTAGGGACATTGTTTTGGCCTGGCTAACCAATAAAACTTGGTTGACAGAAAATTCTGTTTTTGGGTATGTGTTTCTTCTTTTAATTAGTTTGTTTGTGTCAGATGGAATTCATTTCTTTCAAACAACTTTTAAAACTGTGAAAATCATTGAATTATGGAATCTTATAACAGATATCCTTGATCATCCAGAAAATGTCACTACATATTTTAAAAGGCCTGATAGACCTTCCAAGTTGCTGGTATGGGGGATGTAGAAAAAGAAATGGAAAAAGTGTTTCAGGTGAAGACCTTACTGGTCGTGATGGGCATAAAAATAAATGGAAGTGATCAGTCATGCTCATAAATGTTTTCCATGACAGGTGTGGATATGACCAGCAGGGATCTTTGGAAAAGTCCCCTGCACGCACAGATGGTGTTTTGGGTCTTGGCCGTGGTATGGCGAGTCTTCCATCTCAATGGGCAAAGCAAGGCCTCATCAAGAATGTGATAGGTCACTGTATTTCTGGAGGAGGACGAGATGGGGGATACATGTTCTTTGGTGATGATCTTGTATCCACTTCAGCCATGACTTGGGTTCCCATGCTTGGCAGGCCATCTATGTAAGATCAAATTAAATCCACTTTCTCTGTTCTCTCTGTCTATTCATTTCAAAGTTCAGCATAATCAATTATATTCCTCCTTAGCATATTTTCTAAATATGGATCTCAACAAATAAAAGTTTCATTGATTTAATAGGCACCAAATCGAAGTTCATCACATATCAGAATTTATATTTAATTTCAGTCTCAAGAAACATAGCATAAAATCATTTTTCAGTCTCCCTAGCTGCTAATATTGAATATTCTGATTCGGCAGAGCTTTCTTGTTCTGAATTCATTTGTGTGCTGTTTATTTCATTGCCCCAAAAGTTGTGTAAGTTGTATGGGCTCCCGTTTGCTCTCCTTTCAAATGCTTCAGTACAAGAACCACAGAGAGTTTGGATAAGGTTATCCATCTACAACCTTGATTATATGGATGGGACAAATTTCCTCTATATGCACGCCATGGTCATTTTTGGCTTCAAAATATTCACAATGTTTTTCTTCATCTTATTTTGTGTTCAATTTTACAGGCTAAGCTGGTCTTATAGAGATTTAACATGCTCTGACACATCTGCAGTTAATTCTTGTAATTCTGGTTTCTGTACCTTGAGATATTGCACCAAAACCATTATCCTTCTTTCTTTTGGAAAGTTTTTGTTCCTCCTTTGCATGTGCTATTGTTAAATTACGGTATGTTCTATGCTTAGAGCAGTTTATTTATCTTTCTTTTTGTTATCCACAAATTAGCAATCACATGTACATAAGTAAAGTGCGGATAGAACATTAAACGATCAATAGAAAACAAACCAAGACAAGAGACACAAGATGTGGTGGCTAGCTAGGGACAAGCCCCAATATGGGGAAACCCTTTGATTAAATCTTTTTTTATCTTCAATAATTCAACAGAGAGAAATAGTACAAAAGTCTGATTTATATCAGCAGTAGCAAACCCTAGATCAGCGGCATCAGCATCAGCATCAGCGTCATGGGCATCACCAACATCAGCGTCATTGGCATCACCGGCATCAACATCATCGGCATAATCGGCATCACCAGCATCGGCATCATTGGCATCAGCGGCATTAGCCCTAAACTAGGGCAGTCAATATCTTCCAAACCGGAGGTCAGATCACCTCGATCCCTGTGCCAAAAATTGCGGATTTCCAAGGAGAGTCAGCTTCACCTACTGCGTAGTCAAGAGAGAGAGAACGCTGGTCAATACTGGTCAAAGTTCCAATCTGCAGTTTGTAAACCCTTAGAAAACTATGTCCTTCCTTTCCACGTGTGAGAGAGAAATCTATCTGTGCAGGAGAGTGAGAGAGACTCTTTTCTGCGCAGAAGAGAGAGAGAGATGGATGAGAAGTGCCTCCAAATGAGGAGGAGACACCCTGTATTTATATGCAAACGTTGATGATGAATAGATGTGTCTGTTGTGCTTCTAAGCCTACATAAGTTGCTGGCCGACTTTGACAATTTGTCCATAATCAAAATAAATTCATATCTCCATAAATACTTATCGGAATCGGATGATTTTTAGATCAATCCTACACCTCTCGATGAGAGGAATCTAGATAAAATATAATCAACCATGAATAAGGTGATCCTCATGGAGTTTGGCCCTAGTTGCCAATTTTAACACTCCCTCTCAACTAGGGAGAACTCCATTTGCAATTCGTTTGATCGTCGCTACTATTCATCCATCAAATGCACTGCTCTGAACAGCTTGACCCCTGCTCTACTCTGCCTTGCTATGCTCTGCTCTGTTCTGCTCTGCTTGAACTATGAAGAAGAAGAAGAAGAAGTGATCGAGGATGTATCATACCATCCTCCACTGACCCGAAGTTAGTCTCAGAGTGTGTACCACTGGTCTCAGACTAGTCCCCTACTGACCCGAAGTCAGTGTCATGGGTACCACTCTCACTGGTCCCGGACCAGTGTCATTGATCCCAGATCAATGAAGGTTATCCTAGCATAGAGAGTATGGTAGATACAACGATGCGTCCATCGGTACTACTATGGTCCCTATCCTCATTTCCCTACTCATTGATCAGATGAGAGGTACTTCCCATGAGTCCCAGACTGCATGGGTAGGATGCCTCGACAAGAGAACTAATTATCCTGTCCACAGGAGAGTGAATCATCCTATCCAGTGGATGCCATGGAGAATTAATCATCTAGGCCTACAGGAGAACGAATCATCTTGTTCCATAATTGCCATGGAGAACGCATCATCCAGGCCCACAGGCGAACGAAACATCCTGTTCCATAGTCGACACGGAGAACGAATCATCTTGGCCCACAGGAGAACTAATCATCCTGTTCCATAGTTGCCACGGAGAACGAATCATCCTGGCCCACAGGAGAACTAATCATCCTGTTCCATAGTCGCCATATAGAACGAATCATCCTGGCCCACAGGAGAACTAATCATCCTGTTCCATAGTTGCCACGGGGTGTCATAGGGGAAGTTTGAACCTTTTACCTTGTACAAAGTGCACCAATAGGGGATGGTGAGTCACCCTATGGTCATATGTCGCTCCAAGAAGTACTCGACACCCCCTTGGAGCTCCCAGAGCTCAATACATCATACTCGACCCTCATAAGAGGGTATCTGAATGACACCAAGTCATTTTCGGAAAGTTAGGAATTTGACCTTTCCTAGGGGCTTTGTCAGAATGTTGGCGACCATGTCGGCGACCTGTTCATTTGTACTGATATGTTGGAGCCTTATTGCTCCTCTCTGCACCATATCTCGAATATAGTGGTACCTGATATCGATGTGCTTGGAGCGATCATGAAATACGGGATTTTCTGATAAACAGATCCCACTCTGGTTGTCACATAGAATCACGGTAGTATCCAATGTAAATCCAAACAGCTCACTGAAGAGCTTTCACAACTAGATGGCCTCACAGGAGGCCATGCTAGCAGCAATAAACTCTGCCTCGGCGGTGCTCAAAGCCATTGACTTCTGCTTCCTGCTCATCTAGGATATTGAGGTAGATCCCAAAGAGAAATAGCACTCGGATGTGCTCTTCCGATCCCCCACATTGCCTGCCCAATCATCATCTGTATACCCAAGTAGTCTCACATTTCCAGCAGTGTATCTTAATCCATGAGTGATTGTGCCACGATGATATCTCAGCAGATTCTTGGCACCAATCCAATGTGAGTTACAAGGCTCAACCATATGTTGGCTCAAAGTGTTGACTGCAAAGCATATATCCGGACAGGAGTTCACCAAGAACATCAATGCTCCGATGAGCTGTTGATACTCGGTAGCATTTTGTAAAACGGGTCCGACAACACTACCACTTAACTTCCTTAAAGTTAAGCTCCATCGGGGTAGTTACGGGCTTGTAGTCCACCATGCTGAATCTTTCCAGTATCTTCACCACATACTTTCCTTGTGATAGGAAATTCTCCCCTGGTTTCTGTCAGACTTCGAGTCCTAGGAAATAGTGCATGAGTCCTAGATCTTTCATCTCGAATTTAGAAGCTAGCTCCCTCTTACATTTGTGAATGAGAGGGTTTGTGCCTGTTAGAAAGAGGTTGTCAACATACAACACCAATATGAGAGGTTTGTCATATTCAACCTTAAAGTAAAGGATAGGATCGGCTTTACTCCTAGTGAATCCCAACGTCATCAAGTAGCTATCGATCCTCTCATACCATGCTCGGGGTGCTTGCTTCAACCCATAGAGGGCCTTCTTCAACCTGCACACATGAGATTTTCGATTATAAATATCAAATCCTTCGGGTTGCTCCACATAGACCTCTTCTTTGATTGAACCATGCAAGAACGCGATCTTAACATCCATCTGATGTAGTTTCCATCCTTGTGAAGTCGCAAGGGCTATGATCGAGCGGATGGTGGTATATCTGGCAACAGATGCAAATATCTCATCATACTCTTTCTTTCGGTTCCCTGGTGTCAGCTTCTTGGGAGCTCCTCACTAGGAAGATTGTTCACCTTGCTGAGAGCCATATCTTCGTCAAAGGTGACATCATGACTAATCACGACTTCCCTTTGACCGGCTACATAGATTCTATAGCCCTTAGTATTTTCACTATAGCCCACGAAGATTCCTTTCCTTCCAGATGCACCCAATTTATTCCTTTTCTCTTTCGGCACATGAAAATATACATGGCTTCCAAAAATTCTAAAATGAGATATATTAGGTTTCTTACTGGTGAACATTTCTTCAGGAATTTTGGAACCCAATGCTTGATGGGGGCATCGGTTTTGTACGTGTACGACAGTGTTTGCAGCGTCGGTCCATAGAAACTTTGGAAGTCTTTGATCATGAAGCATGGCACGGACAGCTTCCACAATCATACGGTTCTTCCTTTCCACCACACCATTTTGTTCAAGAGTGTATGGTGTAGTAGTCTCCCTCTTAATGCCAGTCTCTTGCCATTGTTGAAAGCCACCTTGTAGCCTTCGTCCTCATGGAGTTTGGCCCTAGTTGTAGGTGATCCTCATGGAGTTTGGCCCTAGTTGCCAATTTTAACAACTATCCATCTATCTAAACTAGTTTTGATAGTTTTTCCTTAATATTTGACCATCCCTTCACTAAGTCTCTACAATAATTTGTATAGGAAGCTATGTCACAATGTTCGCTGAACTTCAACCTTGAGGTCCAAAATTTTGTGAACCTAATTTTTTTTTGAGGTTTGGCAAACCTCATCGAACCTCATGGCCATTGACCAAGTTGATAGATCAAAACTCATAACCACATGTCACAACTCAAACTCATAATTTATCTTTTAAATTTCCAAATCCATGATACTATTTTTTATATTTATTGATGTCGATTTCTTACTATTTTATGACATATTTAATTTTTAAAAGTTATATATATATATATATATATATATATATATATATATATATATATATATATATATAAACCTAATGGCAATCCTCATTAAAATATTCAAACTTGAACTAAACCTAATCCCTGCCGAGCCCGAACCATGTAACTTCGATAGGAAGAAATCTTGGAAGCTATCTAACATTGCCTTGCCACTCAATATTTCTTCTTCTCCATGTTGTCATAGGTCTAACAGTCGGAGTTGCCCCATGAGCAACAGTAGCTTCTTGTTGAACTCTTGTACAAAAAACATTTCCATAGTTGCACAACAATGAGGATTATTAAATAGAGATAAAATAGTGTTGTCGATTTCAAGAGAGGAATAATGCCCATAGTAGTACATTGAGAGTTGATAGTATGAATCCTTAGCTACATTCATCTTGCCATATAAAGCGTAGATCTTTCTCTTCTACAATTTATCCATAAATTACTTGGTTTCTTGTTACAATGCATAATCCTCTCTTTACATCTTTCTCTTTGATTTTCCTTAAAGTCTACTTCCGTTACCTGGAATAATAATATTCGAAACACTAATAAACAGATTAGCATTTCCCCAAAAAAAAATTGCACCTTCATTTTTATTACATATTTCATGTGACATATCTATTAGCATCTCATTTTCCCGTCTAACCATTCTTTAGTACGGATATTCTTTTTAATAGATATTGTTTACCACAATCTTTTATCTAATTTTGATTATAACAAATTGAATTTGTCGAAGGCTTGATTCCATGTGTCTTGTTCTCACCCTAGTGTCTACACTAGTTCCAGTTTAAGTTCTTAATCAGTTGTTTTTGACATATAACCTAGTAGGTTTAATCTTCATCAGGGTTCTTTCTTTTCTTTGTGACCTTTATGATACAAATATACAAGGTTCCAATTTCCAAATGTCTTAAAAGATTCCTTTACCTCATGCTATCATAGAGAAGGATCTGAGCTAGATTCCATGCTTCTAGTTGTCAAACAAGTGTTTACATTAGTTCCAGCTTAAGATCTTAACCAGTTGTTTTTTCACATGCAACTTAGCAGGTTGAATTTTCATCAAGATTCTTTGTTTTCTTTGCAACCTTTCTGAGGTTAATATCTAAGGTTCCAATTTCTAAATGTCTCAAAAATTCCTTTGCCTCGGCTACCTTAGAGAAGAATATCAACAATTTTGAGTTAGATTATCAAATAAGACGAGAACCATCTTAGGTTATCACGAATAGGAATAACAATCTGAGGTTATGTTGCAGGAAATGCCAAATTTAGTGGCATACTAGTACTGGGGATGACCCAAAACGCCAAAACGGGCTTGAAATGCCACCGAAATGTTGCTAGCTGTACCTTACGGCGTTTCACGATTTCGAAATGCCAGACGGTACGGCCAATGGCGTTTCGACAGAGTTTTAGCGGCTAAAAAGAAAAATATAAACTTTTTTGGGCCTTTTTCGGCCATCTCAAGGAGTGGAAAGAGGGTATGGGCCCCATCTAACACCAAAATACACTAATCAACTAATTTTTATGTGGTTGTTAGCTAAATTTAATAACAAAATTTACAAATGGAGTTCTCTAGAAGATGAGAAGAATAGAATTCTCTAGAAACCCTATGAGCCTCTTCTTTTCTTTAAAAAGGCACTTCATTCACTCATTTCTCACACATTGTTTTGCAAGACGAGCTTTCTATAGCAGCAACAAGGAGTTTATTTGTGTTTTGGAGCGTGGGCAGCAAGAGGAAGGGCGTGGGCAACAACTAGTTGGGTGAGTTTTCATTTCCTAATTTTGCATTATTCATGGCTTCTCAAACTAGTGTTTCATTTTGGGTGAGTTTTTCATTTTGTATTATTGTAATTTTGCAACAATCATGGCTTCTCAAAGTTGTTTTTCAAGTGCCCCTAAATCCACTCAAACAAATAGGCAGCAAGAATATTATCCTCTATGGAAGTATGTTACCAAAGTGAAGTAGATGGGTTTCTGTGGTACATGGGAATGGAAGTGCAGTTTATGCAAAAATGAAAAGACCTTCAAGGGCTCTTACACAAGAGTGAAGGCTCACATTTTACATGAAGAGATGAAGGGTATTGATGTGTGTGCACATACCAAAAATGCAAAGGTGAGGGCTAAATTCAAGAAAGAGAGCGATGATGCTCAAAGGTTGAAGGCTCAAAGAAGCAAAATTGGCATGGGTACTACCAATCCTTGCATGTCTGATAGCGTTGAGCCAAGGATTGTTCAGGAAGCAAGAAAGAGGAGGGCACTAGAAGTAGAAGCAGAGTTATCAAAGCCATCAACTCCAATTCAAGACAACGGATTGGTGAAAATGCTTGATAGTCAAGGTAGAGAAGACGTTGAATCAAGAGTGGTAAGGGCCATCTTTGCTTGTGGCATCCGCTTTAATGTGGTTCGATCCTCATATTGGCAGGATTTGGTGAGAGCGATTAACAAAGCTCCTCAAGGTTACAAGGGCCCAAACTATGAAAAAGTTAGAACAATTTTGCTGAAGAAAGAGAGACAACTTCTTGATGATGTTTTGAAACCGATTCATAGCTCATGGGGTAGTACAGGGGTTCTATTATCTCAGATGGCTGGACTGATACAAGACGCAGGCCTTTTATTAATGTCATTGCATCATCACCAAAAGGAGCCATGTTCATCAAAGCAAAAGATTGTTTGGGCGAGATAAAGGATAGTAAGTTCATTGCTGATATTTTAATTTCTGCCATTGAACAAGTAGGGTCAGAAAATGTGGTGCAAGTTATCATAGATAATGCACCTGTTTGCGAAGATGTAGGCTTGATTGTTGAGAGTAGATACAATCACGTATTTTGGACTCCTTGCATTATCCATAATTTGAATATGATTTTAGAAGAGGAGGCAAAAACATAATCGATTAAGGAGGTCACAGGGCAGGCTAGGGAGATTATAAAATTTATCACCAACCACCACCAATCTCAAGCAACATATTGAGAATACTCCAAATTGGAGTTGTTGAAAGTTGCTAAGACACGGTATGCCTCAAACTTCATCATGTTGTGTCGCCTTGTTGATGTTAAAAATCCATTAATGAGTATGATGGTGGGTCCAACTTGGGCTGAGTGGAGACAAACAGATTTAGAGAAGGGAAATATGGTGAGGAGGATGTTGGTTAATGAAGATTGGTGGAGCAAGATTGATTTCTTGCTCAAGTTCACATCACCTGCATTTGATTTTCTTCAAGCTGCAGACACAGAGAAACTTGTTTTAGGAGAGGTTTATGATAGCATGGATACCATGGTTGAAAAAACTGTGGAAATTATTACACATGAGACTCCCACTCTTCTTTTTGTGGATTTTGATTTTGCTGAACAAATGAGGTCCATTATTGTTACCAGGTGGAATAGCTTCAACACTCCATTGCACACCTTGGCACGTGCTCTGAATCCAAAATTTTATGATGAAGAATTCATTGCTGAAAGCGATGGGAAGAGGAAGGTTCCACATAAGGACAAGGAGGTGGCCAATGGAGTGAAGAAAGCCTTTCAGAGGATATTTCTAGCTTCTTTTCAAACTGATGTAAGGCAAAAATTTGCCTCTTTTGTTTTTGGATTAGAGGATTTTGCAGACATATCAACTTTGGATGAGAGGAGGACCATGGACCCAGTTAAGTGGTGGACTTGTCATGGGGCAAGTGGTGTTCATTTGCAAAGTCTTGCCACTTGTATTCTATCACAAGTGGCAAGCTCTTCATCAGTAGAACGGAATTGGAGCACCTACAGTGTCATTAATAGTGTGAAGCGCAACAGGTTTGGATCATAGAAGGTAGAGGACCTTGTATATGTGCATTCAAACCTACGCCTTGTGTCTCGTAGGGGTGAAGAATATACAAGTGGACCTCATAAAGAATGGGATGTGGATGCAGAATGTTCAGATTTAGAGCTCTCTCTTTTTGCTCTTGATATTTGTGCTAGTGGTGATGCAAGTGCAACTGGAAGAACTAGTAGAGTTGCCTCTTCTGCTGAACAAGCATCTTGTTCTATCTTTGCTGATGAGGATGAGGAGTTTTATTAGTAATGATATGTTAATGTAACCATGATTGTCTTTAGTTCATGTTTTATTTCAGTTTTAGCACATATAACCTCACATATAAAGACTGATTTTGGAGTCTTGGATGCAAAGCCTCATCTATAAAGGCTAATTTTGGATATTTGCATCATGTAATCATCTGTTGGAGTTAATATAAATTTGGATTTTCTTCTAAAACATCATTTATATGTCTCATTCTTTCTTTTCTTGCAAAATAATGTGTTATAATTTATTTAATATTGACTATATATATATATATATATATATATATCTATGATGTTTCGGCTTCAGGCTGTTCCTGTTTCGGAAACTTCTAAATGTTTCAGCGTTT
Source organism: Pinus taeda (assembly GCA_000404065.3). Classification (NCBI taxonomy): domain Eukaryota; kingdom Viridiplantae; phylum Streptophyta; class Pinopsida; order Pinales; family Pinaceae; genus Pinus; species Pinus taeda. The sequence goes on along the minus strand of APFE031237095.1, from coordinate 212,489 downwards.
CGTGCAACTTAGATTTGAGGACATTTTTACCATTAATTTTTAAAAGAATTTGAAGAAATATGATGAAAGCTTTTCAGCTTTACTTCTCCTATATTATATATATATATATATATATATATATATAATATATATATATATAATGTTAAATATATGAATAACCCTTGTTGTTTTTATCAGCCATTTCCATGGCTCATGTTGTTAATCTTTTTGGTCCATCACTTGATACTTGGAAATTGGTAGCTAATTTGCAGTGTTGAAAAACTAAATTTTTTTAGCTCCATGCTGTACACTTGCCACTTGCCAATTAATGCATGTATTTTACTTGTTTAGTTTCCATCTGATTATAAATCATTTGTTATAAACTATAATGCATTCAGGTGACCAAGATGCCTTCTTTGTGGATTCCTATATGAGGAATAATCAATATGAATTGTGCAAAACCCCTTTCAAGAGATGATAGGTTCCCCAACTTTGCATATTAAGTGTTGTCCATTCTTTCTTATTTGTTATGTTTAATTTTATTCATAGCTCACTCCCATATATAACAAGAGGAAACTTGTTATACAAAATGGTTTTCTATAGAGACTACTTCTCTTTCCTTTCTGCAGCTATCTCCATCCTTGCTGAAGAAGCCAGTACTCCATTTGAATAGATTCAAAGAATGAGTGGTTCTAACTTCTGCCTTAACATCCAATTTAGGCTCAAATTACTGAACCAATGTTGTAAACTGACTTTCTAGTCCATTACACAATATATTGATCTGTTTGCAGATATAAAACTATGTCAATTGCAAGATGATTGTTAATCAACTAAGATCCACTTTGTAGGAGCCATATTCCTTTAGGAACTACAATTGCTATTATCCTATACCCTATGGAATATAGTACTAACAGAAAGATGAAATAAAGAGACTTCGTTGCAATTGTATTCCTTCAGAAACACCAGAAACATCACCATGAAAACATACAACTCCATTCTGTCTGAGCTTTGGAAAATTATATCACTAGCTTTAATATATTCTGATCTGTTCTTGAAGCTCAGTCCAGAATTTCCTACAAATTAATTATTTTCTTTGACAAGTATCCTCCCCCCATAAATCCATCTTGCTATTTACTTACAATATCATCCTGCATTTTAGAATTGGCCAAAACTTCATAGGGACGCTAAGTTGCATTACAGGCCACTAGTTAGAAATAACTCCCATGTCTTCTGCTTTGAGAATTAACTTGAAATCCATTTAAAATGAACTTTCTTGATTTAATTTGTTATTCAAAATAATCTATGTGCTTCTACTAACATGCTGTTCTTTTTTTTTCAGAAAGCACTATAACGTGAGGGCTGCACAGATGTTTTTTGGGAACAAACCCCTTGACAAAGATGGAGATGGAAAAAACCTAGGACAAATAATATTTGATAGTGGTAGCTCCTACACATACTTCACAAATCAAGCATATGGTGCTTTCCTCGCAGCTGTAAGTATCACAAATGACCATTCCCTTATACTATAAGGACTTTGTCTCTTTCTAATAATGCAATGTTGACAGGTTAAAGAAAACCTATCTGGAAAACAGTTGCAGCAAGATTCATCAGACTCATTCCTACCACTCTGTTGGCGAAGGGAAAAGGGGTTCGGGTAAAGGGCTTCACTTATGTTTTGAAAATCAAGTGCGAGTTCAATTTCAGCAATTCAATCTCAGGCTTATTTAGAGCAAAAATTATAAAAACTGTGGCCAGAAAATCAAGCACAAGTTCAATCTCAACATTTCAATCTCAGGCTTATTTAGAGTAGAAGTTATAAAAACTATGGCTATTGGCAATATATTAGTATCCTGAATGTTTCCTGAATTTTGTGGAATGTATCAGATCTGTTGCAGAGGCGGCAGCATACTTTAAGTTGTTAACTCTCAATTTTAGAAGCACCAAAACGAAACAGATGAAAATTTTTCCAGAAGGTTATTTGGTCGTCAATGTAAGTGTGCATAAGCTTTGACATACTCCCTGAGAACTCTCTCGTTCCATCAGATGAGATTGTAACATAAGATAACATTCAAGCATCAACATTATGAGTCTGCCAAGGAAGATATTGTTGCTGAAGCTAATTACTGATTAAGCTTAACAATTGCTATGATAAAAAAAATTACTGATGAATGAGTTTCAATGCACAGGAAAAACGCAATGTCTGCTTGGGAATCCTGAATGGTACTGCAATGGGTAATGTGGACACTAATATTCTTGGAGGTAATGAAACAACACATTGTTTTGCTGCTTTTTGGTTGTATTTTGTCCGGCTGTTTTTACTTAAAACATGGCATGAATGACTTTTGGTGGGCTTGTATCTAGAGCAGTTGAGGCATGTTTTTAAGCTACATGATGATGATGTTATTAAGATAAGGTAACAAAATAGTGTTGGATTTTGCAGATATATCTTTGCAAGGGCACCTTGTTGTTTATGACAATGAGAAAAACCAGATCGGCTGGGCTCATTCAGATTGCCAGAAGCTTCCCGAGTTCTGAACCTTTTCCATCTCTTATCTATGATTCTTATTCTGTAGGATTTAGTGCAATTTTTTATTTTTCATATATTTTGTGCATGAAAGAGATATGGCAAACTGAGAGCCGTTAATTTACTCTTCCTAAGTACACCATTGATTGCATTTTTGATTTGTCAAATAAGGGAGTAGTTGCATCTACATTTTTTTTATGAACTTGCATTTTAGGAATTTTTAATCATTTATACTTAGTACTACATCACTACTTCCTCTTCTTTGTGACCTGCTATTCCCTCCAATCAAAACACTGCCAGTAATGCCCATGTTTTGGAGTTTAATACAGAGAACGTATTCCCTTTCTTGCCTTTCCCTCCTAAATAAAATAAAATGGAAGAGATTGATGGGGTTGCTGAGATGATATATTGCACCCATATTTGATGTATGGAAGAGATTGATGAGGTTGTTTAGATGATATATTGCACCCATATTTGATGATGTTTAAGATATTCTTGGTTTCCACACCGACACCTACGACGTCGAGCAGCACGTAGATATTAGAGGAATTGATTATATTTCCTAAATTGAATATTTTCTATGCTTGTCAAATTGTGAACCTCATCAACCACAAAAGAAATAATCAGAAATGAAAAACTATTTTTTTTTGAGTTGCAATCAAAATACATTTTGCAATGAATATGAAAAGAAGGTACAGAAACCAACTATCTTCGACAATTAATTACTTGATAGAGCACCAAAAGGTACATTAAAAAAGACAAATTGTGTTGAACAGCCCATTAATAGCAAGTAGTCTTCTCCAGTAGAATATAGCAACATAAGGCAGATTTGAATCACATTTAACAGCCCATGAAGAGCAAATAATCTTCTCCAGAAAAAGTATATAGCAGCAAAACCTGGAAAAGTTACCCCAGGCAACCAAAAGCTGAAAAAGATAGGCAACTCTTAAATTTTCTTGATTTACTTCAAGGGGCAGCACTCTTCACTAACAATTTTGAGCAACCCAATATCCAACTGAAATAAGTATAAGTTCGATTTGGGAATTGCGCCTTTCTGTCCCAAATGCATGCTAAACTTGACCCAAAAATGTTTCGAAACTTTTCCTGGAAAAACAAAAAATGTTCAACAAACGGTACCAGGAAAAGTTTCAAGATTTAGACACTCCAACATGGGAAAGATGCCCCCCTGCATGATTTCTGATGGCAAGGATAGAAACTAACATCAATTCAATATTTATTTTGTTGTTTAGATTAATCACTTAAATTTGATTTTTTCTTCTAGTCAAGTAACATATCTATGATAATCTAAATCTCGAGGTTGGTTTTCTCTGACAGAGCATCTTCACAGAGGCTGGTGTTGCATTCCTCTCAAACTTTGCTGAACAATTTGTGGCGTTAGAAGATCCCTCAGTGTTTCAGAGAAATACATTACAAGGAACGTGATACAATATCATGTGCTCAACTGCTTGGGAAAGCAGTCTGCTCTTCCTCTTCACATTTTCTTCCAGTGCGTGGTACATATGAAGAAAACAACCGTACGATTCCAACATCATAATTAGTTTATTGCATTTAAGCAGAGTTTTATAAAAAGAAGAGAGAGCTGCGGCCTCAGCCACTTCGAAATAGACGTGTTGTTTAAAGGTGATTTCCCGCGAACTTTTGACAAATTACCACAATCAATATAAAACACTCGTAGGTTCCCAACTGGTTAAAACAAAGCCTGTGCTGGATTGCCATTTAAGGCCTGGTCTGATAGTGTTTCATGTGTTCTTGTACCAAATGTTAAGTATGACGTGGCCACTGACTGCAGTTTCATGCGTCAAAATGTGGAAGGCCTGTGCTGCTTATAAGGGACACTGAATCATAAGACAAGTCATCAACTGAAAGATATCAATTGTAGAATTCTAGTAAATACTAAATATAGCATGTTCTTCATAAAAAAAAATCCGCCACACTGTTATGAATTGAAAAAGCCCTTTTCGATGGCAGGTGTGACGATTTACAAATACAAACCAGGCTAGCTGTTTGATGCACCTCTTTGCCTGCAAATAGTACAAGTATTATTCTAAGTATGCTTTAAACAAGTGATCGGTTTAAACTATTAGATAGTTTGTCAAACTGTTTCTCAGATTTGTTGCATCAAATATTTCATTAGTGAACAAAAGAAAATGCATTACATAATCTACATAATCTCATTATCATCGGAAAGCTTGACTGTGAAAGTTTGTGCGAGAGATTGTGGGGAATGTGTTCATGTCTTTGAATGGCTATATTCTTTACCTGTGTTTGCATGATATCTCTTAGTTATCCATGCATTGACATGGCTATGTCTTAGTTATGCATGTTCTTATATGAGTTTGCATCAATGTTCTATAGCGATACATCTCTTCGGGTGGGTGTACTCTTTGTGTTTTCCACAGTCCCAGGACGGGGATACTTGGGTAAACGTTTCCCTACATATACCTTTTTTGAGGAAACTCGGGGAAATACAAGAGAATGTTTCTTCGATGTGGATGTGTTTCCCCAAAAGAGGTGTTTGTGGGCGAGCCCCCTTAAATACTTTTTGAAATCCTTTCCCCAAAAGAGGTGTTTGTGGGCGAGCCCCCTTAAATACTTTTTGAAATCCTTCCAGGTTCTTTCTTAAAAACAATAATTTATGTTAGATTATTAAAGTAAAAAGATAAATGTCACTTCATCATGTTACTTAAATGTTTAACATTACCATTAATTGTTTCAGGATGTTTGAGAGTAGTTCCATCCTCATTGTATTTTATATGGAGAAAGTAGAATTTTAGATCCTTCTCAAAATTCACTAGACTTAACAGTTTTCATGATTTTAGGATTGGGGAGATTGTAATAGCATTATGGAACTAGCTTTTAATCAAGAGCACCAATCCTTCTATTTACCTCGATGTTGGTGGCATTCATTGTTGAATTCCACCATCATGACCTCAATAAAAATGTACCCATCACTCAAACAAAATATCGATTTGACATGCTAAGTTTTTTTCTATCTTTTATTTTAACACTTAGGGTGATATTGATGATGAAGATCCCAATATATGTAATGTTTTTGATGATATGTAGGTATTTGTGGAGTATGTTTTTTTTGGACTACAGAGGCCATTTAGAGCCTCTTTGTTGATGCATTTTTGGTTGAAAGATGGATTACACTCATACTATTTTGGTTATATGTTCTCTCACTCCCTCTCTCTTCTCCATATATATATATATATATATATGAGAAAATTTGCATATTTGTATATAATGATTTGGATTTGTATGGATGCACATGAATATTTGTGTATTTTTTTCAAATTTTGAATATTTATGTATTTTTTGGACGACTGCTATTTTGGTTTGGTTTGGTTTGTTTGTTTGTTTGTTTTTTTTTAAAATTTTCCCTTGTTTAATTCTCAGTTTTGGGGTTGACTGATCCAATGACTACTCTGGTTTTGATGGCATTGGTTCATTGTGATAAATGTGTGGAAATAGCTAGAGGGGGAGGGGGGCTGGGGGGTGAGGGTGAATCAATGATTTTACCTTTCTTCTAGTATTTAGTTCAACTTAATCTTCATTTTCAAATATCTTCTTACGCCACTGATGGCTTATGTATATGCTCAATTGTTAGTTGTTTCTTTTGCAATTACCAGAGAGAGACATTTGCATATGTTCCTATTCAAAATTCAAGAGCATTCACATGACATTTAACAAACAACACATGAAGACACTAGATATAAGTGGAAACCCATAAGGGAGAAAACCACAATTTTTTGTTGTTGAAAGTGATGGGAAGGCAAGCTCCTACTCCCCTATTATATCAATTTTTCTGTAGGATCCAACCTATAGGAGGTTGCTCCCTCAGAGAAGCTCTAACTCCCACAGTTTTTTTTGCAAGCTACAACCTATAGGAGGCTCCTACCTCAACGGGATACAACATGTTCTTTATCAAGCTAAAACTTGAAAGGAGACTGCAATATCCCAATCACAATACAAAATCAAGTTTGTTGGTTACTTGATATTAATTTCTTCCCTCAAGTTTGTTGCTCATCTTCTCTGCTTTTCTTCTTCAATTATGTTCCTCCTTTGCTACTTTTTTCTTCTTCTCCTCACTAGAATGTTGCTCATGAACCCTCTCATACTGACTTCTCAACACCAAAAAGTGTTTTCCCTTGTTCAACAATGCATATTTTATAAGCATAGCTTATTGATTGTTTGTATTCTATGCAAGAATACGAAACGAGGAGTTGTCTCTTGGTCTTCTAAGGTTGTTCACAATTTGCTTCTTCATTTTCAAATATGAAATATAGAATTTTGTAATATAAAATGGATCTGAAATAATAGAGGCCAACAACAATTATTGCAAAAGACAATCTTGAAAACTTTTCAGATCCGTATTAGCTACATTTTTCAGATCTATACCAACCACATGTTAATCCCCTTGAGAATTCATGTTTAATAAAAACATACATTTTCCAGCTTATGTCTCAAGCTATCATGTGTCATTTTTCATTTTAATTGTAAGCCATACATCAAGATAACAATCTTCAACAATGATCAACATAGTTAACAATAATCAACCTTTGCAATTCACATCACTTATCAACCTTTGCACTTCAAACAATCTTGCAACAATGACAGTTTAGCAATCGACATTAGTTAGCCTTAACACAATCAACAACAATAAACCTAAACACAATCGACAACAATCAAATTAATGACATCAAACATCCTTAACATATCATTTGACATCAATGTCAACATTAACAACATTATCTTGCTTTGGCATTGATGGCAACACAACGATCTTGTTTGTCCTGAAGAAGAAAAAATACCTCTACCTCCATGCATTTGCTTACCTCTCCTTTGACATCAATGGTAAGGAGTTTTAAGATTGAAAAGACTCTAACAATTGAGATGTCTATTGCCTAAACATTTTGTTGTTCTAATAAAAAAATTATTCCCTCTTGACATGAAATACCTTTAATTTGTTCAATATGCCCTTAATTTTCAATGTTATCCTATGTTTGATTAGAATTTGCAACCACCCCTTTAATAGATTAGGACATAAAACCCTAAGTTCAATGTATCAAAATGTGAATTTCAGCACTCTCCCACCTGCAACAATTATGGTTATGGCAATTTAAAGTTTTCAAGAAAATAGGCAAAAGGTTGGTAGGGTGTGCCACGGGTAGCACCACAGGACATGTGGTAGTATAGTTGTTGATAGATGGACCAATCATATTGTAACACATGGCAAGGTTAGTTGACATGGTTGACATGTGGAAGCTCTGGAGTAGAACACATGGCATGGATGACTCAACAAATTGACATGGTAGACTAACATGACAGTTGATTGGATGTGACATGGGCCAATACAAAAGTATCATGTGGTAGCCTCCAATTGGCTAGGAAGGTTGTAAAAACATAATGAATGGATTAGCAGGGAGGTTCAACTCCATGAGCTCCTCAGCGCTAAGCCAATGGGCTAGCATTGCACCACGTGTTGGTTGTTAGTATGAATAATTTGGAATCCATACTTAATGTTTACGGGAGGTAGAATAGGGAAAAATGGAGGTCTGTGGATTTGATCCCGCAACCTTTGGGATATAATGCTAACAACTTAACCACTAGGGAAAATGTAGAACTTGAATGGCACTGCAAGGGTTCCAACCTTAAATTTTGTTGATAACGATATGTCAATGCCATTTAAGCGCTCTAACCATGGGGCCAATGTCACTGCTCATTCGTTAAATCAAACAAAAACATATTTAGATTTCAATTAATTTAGTGCCTAGAAATTTGCAACAACCCACTGCTTGGACCCTTGACCTACACTATATAACCAAAGAGTGTTTACCAATAGAACAAAGGGTCTTTTGATGTATAGAGAGCGAATCCTTTTGGTTTTAAAGCCTCATTACACCATGTGACTTGGTCCAACGTGGTTTTTGAAGTGGTGTTTGAGCTATTTTGAGAACAAAAAGTGGTTTTGAGGAAACCACAACCTCTGTAAGAGACTGATAGACAAATTTGTATGCAGGTTGAAGGCTTGGAGCATGTAACAACTTATTTGCATCATAATAGAGAGGTCACTCAAATGGAAGCTAGCCCATAGACATAGACCACATTAGGTGAATTCCATTATCAATCTCTTTGTCTTCTCTCTTATCTATGTTGTTTTTCATCTCTTTATTGCATCCTTTCATTTGTTGGTTAAGCTATAACACACACTCATAATTAATGCAAATCAAGTCAAATTTTTGGATCAACCTTAGCACTGTTAGGGAGGTAATGGATTTGGAGGATGGTAAACTTTAGAAGAATTCCATTGTTAAAGAAATGGATAACTTGAATAAAAATGAGGCTTGGGGTCTAGTTGAGTCGTTGACTAAAAGCAAACTTGTTGGAACCAAATGATAGCTCAATAATAAGTTGAATGTAGAAGGTAAAGTGGAGAAATGAAAAGCCCACTTGGTAGCAAAAGGATATTCCCAGGTAGAGGGAATTGATTTCGGTGGCATTTTTTCTCTTTTTGCTTAATTAATTGTTATTAATTTTTTTTTGTCCACCGTTGCTTTAAATCTTGAATTAAAGTAGGGGGAGTTGAAGATAGAATCTTTATGAAGAAATTTGTAGCAAATAGTTAGAAGGTTTTGTGATGAAAGGAAAGAAAGAGATGGCTTGTAAGCTATACAAGTTCTTGTATGGGTTAAAACAATCTCCAATGTTCTTTGTTTTCCCGATTTCTCTTAATTTCCATGTTTTTACATAAATTTGCATGGTTATCAACATGCTATACATGTTCTTGCATTGTAATTTAGCTTTAGTAAAGGAATTAGTGTTGTATCCTAATTTGGGTAAATGGATTAGGGGTTTGGATGCTTTGAGATTCAATATATTGTCTTGTAAATGGTGGCATAATGCAATAGGAATTAGAGTTGTGGCTCTAAGATTTGTTGGTGTTCCCGGTTAAGGGTTTCCAGGGTAAATCTCTTAGTACTGTTTGTAAATGCTATTGTTTTCTTTTCAAGTTATTTTGTTTTTATTTTCATATATATATATATATATGAAGAATTTGTATGAATTTTTTTACTATGAAAGTTTAGAACTTACAAACATAACATATTCTCTTTGGCACTAGATCAATTAAATCTATTTTTTTTCTTTGGTTTGTTGAACCTTACCATTAATAAACCATTCCTAATAGACATTGATAATGTATTTAAAAATCTATGACATTATGTTGCATAGTACCAATGCCCATAGGGATCCAAGATTTCAGAAAAAAAAGAAAAAACATATGTGGGTGTTCAAGGTGTCTTTAGGAGAAACCAATAAATATGTTCATATGATGGTAACCTCCCTTTTACCTGTCAAGGACATTATTATATGTTGTCTTATAGTTATGTTAACCACATCAAATGATATTTGATTAATCTTGATGTAATTAGTGAAATTATTATTTTGTTCAATGCTACAAGCATCCCAAGATCGGTCTATTTTTATTGATTTTTTCCGAGTTATTGTTGATTTAATCTTTTCGATACACTCATCGATTAATTGTGGATTTAATGTTAACATGACTGAAATAGATTTTTGTATTTTGTATTTTTTGTTTTTGAACTTTCTTTATCGTCTATATAACATCTTCCAAAATAATGCAAATCTTAGTACCATTGGGTGTGTTTGTAATCTATCAACATGTTATTTTAACTTCAAAGTCACTACTAAGTGAAAATACCATAATGGAGTAGAGAGGTAAAGCATGGAATCTAAGGATGGTTAGGTTGAAAATTAACTACCCTAGGCACGATATCTAAATGATAGGCTAGTTATCAACAAAATCTAGTGATGTTAATTGGGATGGATCTATTCTACCACACGAAAATTCACCACACTTTGTTTGAATGGTAAATCAAGGGTTCTTGCGATGAGGAGACTCGGTTTCACATCTCGTGGATACCTCTTGACCACCATTGTAAATAAATCTATGAAGGATGACGGGCCTAAATATGTGCATCCAATGAGTTAACCACTTTCATTTCAAATCTTGTAACTTAAATAGAAAGTACTAAGGCATTGATCTAATGATGTATATTGTTAATAAATTCTACAATTGTGTGAAATGGAGAATAAAACTATTCACCAAAAAAATGGAAGGTTGTGTATGAAACTTTACTAATGCATAATGTAATATGAGGTCTCCAAGAATAATAACTAGCAATAGGGTTTACAACTAGTAGGTTGAATTCCATTAGGAACCATTGAATTTTCTTGAAAGTGTGAATTTCTTTTACCTTTAAAATGTTCTCCAACTTCCACCTCAATGTTGCGTATAACTTAATAAGACGGATATATATTACCATAAAGGCCCTTGAGATCCCACCAAGTTCATTTTGCACCACTTCTAGCCAATGAGCTAACAAATGTCTCATCTTGTTTACTAATATTTTTAATTAAATATAATCCATTGTATAGAAACAACTAGTGTGAGTTCAATAATAACTATAGCCTTAACAAGTTTGAAATCCTATTGTTTACTAGTTGAATCCAATAATGAAAATTGAAGATTCAATGCCATAGATATAACAAAACAAGCATAAATTAATGTCTTATCACGTGACCACTTTTCTAACCCTAGTCCAATCCCAAATCATTGGAAATGTGAAGGAGAATAAGATATTGTTTCATCCCATACATGACATAGTAACTATGGTCACTCTACAAGCAATAGTCGGAAAGTCTCTATTTGGGACCAGGAAAAGTAAGATATCATTTCAACGGTTCACCCATATAAATCAATCCTCACAAAAATCCTTAATTTTTTCAAGTTTTCCACATTGATTTATCTAATGGGATTAAATAAGAGATCAACTTGTTGAAGTTATTTTGAATTGCAACTTCCTTAAAACTTTAATAATGGAAAAAATATTTACATGTTTCAATACAAAAAGAGTAGGCCATCACCATAACCTCCACTAGCATATCCAAAAAATGAAAAATTTAGGATGGTCAAAGCTAGACACCCCTCACTATAAATTCCTAAGTCATCATCATATAACAACAGTAAAAAGAATAAAGCAAAGGGCTAATACCCAAAATAGAGAGCTCACCAACTATGTGACTAGCCATAGGAGGGATATTGTCATTCTCATTAGGGATTGGTCATGGCTGTCATAAGCCTTTCCCCCAATGAGTGCCAAGTGGATCAATATCAGTGGGTATCGATTTCCAACCATCAATGGGTACCCATCTAAGATATACAGTGTAATGGTGGGAAAGCTATTGTCATGGTGCAATAGATCAATAGAGAGATTCTATGCACATTCGTGTCACTCAATGAGCCTATCGACCAACATTGTTATGGAATACTATCAAATCATTCATTAGGTTTTTTGTGGTGGGACCTAGCATAGCCAATTCAAAACAAGTTCCATGCAATGTATGTAGGCCAAATAAGTTTAGAGGGTTAGAAGGTACTCTTCTCATCACACAAGAAATCTCATGCCATTATTCAAGAAGCTACTAGATATTTTTTTTCTCCATCCACAAATGACATGTTTGGATGTTATTCCATAGGAGAAAATTCGACACACATTACTATAACCTTAAAACAAGAGAAATGATCTCAAGCAACAATGTTAAACAAATCAACTTTTGAATTTTTCTATCCAAAAAAGGATTTAGTTTTGAACAAAATCTAAGAAAACTTGGAATTCAAGGGGGTCAATGTAGGTTGGCGCCGCACAAAGTAGCTCACTAGTTCAAAGAATCATGAAGATATCACTTGCATATTTCCTCCACCTAGGCCTAGATAGATAGATCTAAAAGGAATCGCTAAAAGAGATATTCTAGAGTTTCTACATGCCCATGTTGTAGACGTTGTTAGTTCAACATTACTAGGTAAGTTAGTATTCTATCCATAATATAACAACCCACCACAAAGGTCTAGATAAAAATATCCTTCTTTGGCTCAAACATAGGTTCCCAAACACTCTTTAATCAAAATAATCACGATTATTATTTAGATATTAGTCTACAAATTTTGTTTAGTGGGCCTTCTAGAAAAATCTTGGAGCAAAGCCATTTGTAGCCCATAATCAACTTATAATTATTAAAGGTTATATCCAAACCCCATTTATAGTCCTTCCACTAGGGTGTTTGTATTGGCAAGTCATGTTTTCAAATCAAGTCATTAAGGATGAATCCTTGAATGCAATTTAAAATTATATTTTATGCATTTCTTAAGAAAATTGGTGGTTGATATTCTTCTAGGGAACCTGTGCTTTAGCAAAGTCATCATACAAATCAATGGATTAGTGGATGTATCATCTAAACACCCTCAAGGCCAAGAATTAAGGGGACTCAACTAATAGCGTACATACCATACAGATCAATGGTACACCATAATTAATGGCTACTAAAAGAAATACCTTCCAGGAGGGAGGGATTTCCAATGAAAGAACTATTTTAATCGCTTCCCAACCCTTCCACATGCTCTAAACAAAAAATATACCCAAAACATTGACCCTCAAGGGAGTTAACAAGAGAGTTTAGGGAGAAATTCCTTGCTAATTTTTTTTTCCTAGTGGTATCCCTTGGTTCACACAGTTCAAATAAGCATCTTCCAGGTTCCTCTCCTCCAAAATACCCATTGAACACAAAGAGCTTGGGATTAAATCTAGGTCATAATAATACCCACTTTTCCAAATTCCCACAAGGCACAACATAAATCCAATATGGGACCCATATTTTCTAATTAATTTTTGCCTAATCAAAGTCTCAAAGGGCCTTATGAAGGTGGTCATATGTTATTTGAGATGGATCCAAATATGATCCATTTATCTATATTCATCTCATCTCATGCTACCGATTCCTAGAGGTCCTTTTTAGAGGTCTGGAAAGTAAAGGGAGTACTCGAGAATTTAAAAATCTACCCTAGTTGTATCCAAGTCCAATTTTAGCAAGAAACCTAGCTAGGCATATTGTATTGGCCCTCCTTGTAGCATTGCATATTGGTCCAATGGATTTTAGAATTGGTAGAAGTACAAAATATATTCAAATAGTCCATGGTATTGTCCCAAGAAAGTTGATCCTCTACAATAGTAAGGAAATAATCATTAGCAAAATGCCCATTAACTAGTTTTCAACATCTATGATCTATAAATTGTCGTGGATATTCCACTAGATAGTTTGTCACAACAAATATGACAATAATAAACTGAAATTTATACTATGAGGATTAATTTCCTTAGATTCTAAATTTATTAATTAGTGTTTTCTTCTGATACATGTAATTAAAAAAATGTGACAAAAATAAAGATCAATAAAATACAATCATAGGCCAACCATAATGAACACAATATATGCTCTTGGAAACTATTACAATGTTATACAATATTTTGTCGCACTCCCAGTCTTGTATCCTGAAGTGTCGCACTTTATGTCGTCGATGCAACAAGTGTTACAAAGTGATGAAAGTTGTTGCAAACAATGTATTCACCATGAAACATGTTTAGAACATCCCTGAAGAAAAGGAAGAAAATTTTGCTTGAAAGAATTCTGAAGAGCTTGTCAAAAACCTTGTTTTGGAAAACTAGCGTGACTTTTATCAGGGAAATCCACACTGATAACCTCTGGCATTACACATGTCTAATGCTTCCAGCGCAACTTTTATCAGGCAAATCTGCGCTTGTCCTCTTAAGGCAGTTTTTCCCAAAATGGAGGAGAAGCTTCTCTTACTAGAAGGCTCGAGAACGACAATGTGGTTTCGAGTAAATGAATATTGGAATGAAACCTCCCATTCCTAGCCTTTGATACTATTTATATGGATATCTCCATTGAGATGTGGAACTCCTCCCCTTTTCATGGATCTTCAACTCCTTCTCCTTCCCTATAAATGAATTGCGCACCATCCACTAATGGTTGGTTGTTGGTTGGTTAGTTGGTTGCCATCGTAGTGCTAAATTATGCCCAAACGCTGCCCATTTTCAAAGGAGAAAAGGTGTTTGAAGGCTAAGGCTTAGACTTGGAATCTCACTTGAAGGAGGCTTCCAACATCAAGGCTTCATTGGTTTTAAGCTCCCTTTTTCATCTATTAATAATATAATATATGTTTTCTTTCCAAAAATGTGTCAGTGATTGTCCATTTATTGTAATGCTCCTTGATTTGTTACATATTTTTTATTAGAAACTATTATGCTTTGTATAGTTTGGTTATATCCACTTGATCTTTCTTTCAGGCACTCATCTACACCAACGAAGAGTAGATCGTGAGCTTGGAATCCAAAGAGTCAAGGTCAACATTAAGGGTATTAGCATCAAAGAGAGGTAGGAGATCTATCCTCCTTTGCATTTTCTAGTATGAATCAGGAAAGATTGCATGTAATTGTCTTATGTAGTTGCTAGATCCTCCCATAATACTAGATGGATCATTTCTGTCTACAGAAAGGATTGTCTGCACACAAAAAAATGACGACTCCACTGCGGAGTACATAACCCTTCAAGTCTCCTTTGTCTTTGGTCTCTTTTAATAGCTTTGTCCAACCTCTTAGTGATCCATAACTTTGATTGATTGTGGATCCACATTCTAAGTGGTGTGTGGTTTAGAGTGTCAAGTCTAGGTCCCTGTTCGACTTTGTTTGTTTTTCCTAAGTTTTTCTCGCCCAACACATTTTTTCTAAAAAACAGAGCACTGTTAGCGCGGATTTTGCTCATTACAGTCACGCAGAAGACCTGCCAGTGAAGATTTTGACCATTACAGTCGCACTGGTCCAAAAAATGAGATTTTCTAAGGTTTTTGACAGAAGATTTGGAATGTCTTGATCTCTAAAGTCTTTCTCGTGCTCCATGTGCATAGAATTTTGACTTATTGTTGTTAGATTCTTTGTGGTTTGCAAAAGTCTATTCCATTTTTAAGTAGTGAAAATGAACTTTCGTTGAATATTTAGTTCTTTGAGTAAACAAATTTAATGTTTTTCTTCTTTCATGTGTTACCGATTTGTTGTCTAATAAGCATCTTTAGTTCTTTTGGAAACCAAAATGAAATTGCATTTGCATTTGTTAAGCCTTCATCTCAAAATTGATGATTACTTCTGGAAATTGCATTAGATTACATTGCACTAGAAACTTGTTTTTGACATTGTCATTGAGGATAGATTACATTGCTTGGTGTTGAACGTTGATAAGTGCATCCTCATTCATTTGAAAAGAAAAAATTCATGTAGGCGAACTTTAGTGAATTAAAATTTGTTTACCTTTTTATCACTGCATTGGAATTGTTGAATTGAAATATCTAGTTAGGAAGTTATTTTTGGTTGCATATTTGATTATTGCATCAATGTTTGCACTTCTTCCCTCCACTCGATAGCTTTCATTGAAATGAAAAGAATCATTTTTTCATATTAGTTGCATCGTAGGTGTGTTCAGGT
Source organism: Pinus taeda (assembly GCA_000404065.3). Lineage (NCBI taxonomy): Eukaryota > Viridiplantae > Streptophyta > Pinopsida > Pinales > Pinaceae > Pinus > Pinus taeda. Next base: position 196,553 of record APFE031237095.1, on the reverse strand, counting down.
GACATCGTTTTTTGAGCCTTGAAATTGAAACATAATTCAAGATCAACTTTAAAATTTATCTCAATTAACCTAAGGATCATTTGGAACATTAAAGAAAACACCTAAAGGTTTAGGCTAGAGACACATTTTGGCATCGTTAAATGTAGGAGCTGTTGTTGTTTGCTAGGATTACATCCTAGGGGTGAAATCTTGTTCCACGTATGGAAGTGTCTAGGATCATTCTCTGCATACCTTTGGGTATATTGGGTGGAGCTCCATGCATGAAAAGTATATGGGAATGCTCTCATCGAACGGTTACACATTAGACAACACTACTACAAACTAAACTCCCACGTACCGTTGAGTATATTTTGGAAATCCCCTACAAGTTGTTATCAATCCATAGGTAATTGAGTCTATCGCCTTTTATGCCGTGATACACTGAACACAACATTTTGGGAGATTAGTTTTTGTACGTTAAGTCCTTGGTTTGCCAAGGTGTATATTGCAGTTCACAGTTGCTTGGTAGACCCTTTTGCCTAGTTACCCCTCTTTATTTTTGTTTGTGTCTTTAATTTCTCAAATCAATTAATTAACCGCGAAACAACATCCTCCTCGTGGAATAACTCCTTAGTGGATCTTAGGTTGAGACTAATGGCAACAGTTCCTGAGTCTACCAGTCAAGGAAACCCCTTTGACGGGAATCCTGGTCCTTTTCCTTCTTTTGGGAATGTTGGTGCTCCTTATATGTCAATGTTGTCCCTTCCCAAATTTACCATTGGTTTGCCAATGTGGTTATTTTCGACCCCTATGACTCCGAATTTCTGAAATGCTTCTCAACTGCGTTCTCCTCCACCTGAACAATATCAATCTCCAGTTGATCCTAAAGTCGACTCTTTGTATTCTTCACCTGTTCGGTCTTCTTCCTCCTCTTCCTCTTTGTGTGGTGAAAGTTTGCAAGTAAGTAACTAGGTGGATAAGAAGCAAAATAAAAGGAAGATTAAGAAGAAGGAAAACAAGTAGGGGAAAAACCAAGTAGCCATTGCTATGGATGCAACTAGTAGGGAGATACCTTAATTAAATTCCGTTGCGTTCTTTGTAAGGGTGGCCACCTTCTTAGAGATTGTCTTGGTATTCCCAAGGTATTAGAAGTATGATCTATAGGCTCACATCGACCTTCGTCATCAGCCTCTGGAGATCATGCTTGTGATAATGCTTCGACTATTGATAGTAAGGTCCATGGGAAAAAGGGTAAAGTCAAATTTCCATGTAGGTTATGTGAAGGGAATCATCCTATTCACCTTTGTCCTTATATGGATGAAGCCTCAAAATTGTTGGAAAACCTTAAGACTTCTCAGCTCCATCTTCCATCTGGTTATCAAAAGATTTCCCCTGATACTCCACTAATTGATCAAGTGATTAATTAGAATTCATCTCTAGTCAATACCACTCTCTTTGAATGTGAATCACATGAGCATGTTGCCGACCAACCATTGGTTGAGAAAATGGTTGACTCGATTCCACCTTCAGTTGATCATACCTTTCCCATAAAGAGTGAACTTAATACCACTCAAGTTCTTCTTGTTTCTCTAGATTCCAATGAATTGGGAGGCAATCCTCATGTTCCCGCAATACAGGAGGGAAATCCTCTCTTTCCCATAGTACAAGGGGGTAATTCTCTTATTCCCATGGCACCCCCTCTAAATAGTATGGTCACTTTCTTTGATTGGAGTTGACTCACAGGATATCGTCTAACTCCTTATGTGCCCTTATAGATCATAGTACATGCTTATAATGTGGTCATAATTAGCACAAGCGTAGATGAAGGTAAATATGCTATTACTATGTCCTCAACTACTTAGCAAGCTTTAGGTTCTTCGCAACTTGTGCCCGTTACCCAGAATTTGTTGGCTTTTAACAAAGGAACCAGTGAACTACTAGGGATCCTTCCCAAGTTGCCTATTACTTTGAGAGGAAAAATCGTCCATATCAGTGTGATGGTTGTCCAAGGCCCTTTGGATTTTAATTTACTCCTTGGTCATGACTATGTTTATGTCATGGGAGCTCTTATCTCTTCTCTCTTTCGTTTCATATGTTTCTCGCATAAAGGAAGAATTTTGACCATTGATAAACTTTCATTCATTGGTCCTAATTTGACTTCGAATAAACCATATTCCCTAAATGGTCCTTGTATACAAGTGGTATCACCCTCGCCATAGGCTAATTATGTGGCCACTTGTTCCATGCCTATGTCTACTGATGATCTAGTCGGTGATGTAGTGCATAATGTACTAGGGGCATTGGAGCTCAACCTTTCCATTAGATCCCTTGATATGTATCCCTTCCAAAGCATTGTTCTCCCATCTGATGAGAACCTATCGGAAGCCGTGGCCTCTTATGTTCCATGAATCAAGGTGTTGGAGAAGATTTCCTTTACTTGTGTCAAGATCCTTAAAAAATGAATCAAGGTTCTTGGAGTAGAGTTCCTTTACTTGTGTCAACCTCCTTGAAAAATGAGTCAAGGTTCTTGGAGCAGAGTTCCTTTACCTGTGTCAAGCTCCTTAAAAAATGAATCAAGGTTCTTGGAGCAGATTTCCTTTACTTGTGTCAAGCTCCTTAAAAAATGAATCAAGGTTCTTAGAGCAGAGTTCATTTACTTGCATCAAGCTCCTTAAAAAATGAATCCTGGTTCTCTGAGTAGATTTCCTTGTCTTGTGTCAAGCTCCTTAAATAATGAATCAAGGTTCCCGGAGAAGAGTTCCTAGTCTTGTGTCAAGTTCCTTAAAAAATGAAAAAAGGTGTTGGAGCATAGTTCCTTTACTTGTGTCAAACTCGTTAACAAATGAAATAAGATGTCATGAGAACGGTTCTTTTTCCTGTGTCAATATCATTAAAAAATGAAACAGATACCCTTCCAATTCGAGTCTTTGATTGGATCTCGTAAATTTCCAGTGGAGTCTTTCACTTGATCTCATAAATGAACCTTCATTCCATCCACCGATTAGTAACTAGTAGTCTACTTGGGTGAATGAAATGAAGCTTAGGGGGAATATACCTTGAATTGATTCATTATGATAGGGGCATGCAAACCAATCTCAAGCATAGTTTTTCTTTGTTTCAATCTTGTGTAAAAATGAAATTAATCTCAAGCATAGTTTGTCTCTGTTTCAAGCCTGTGTAAAAATGAAACCAAATCCAAGCATAGTTTTTCTTTGTTTCAAGCTTGTGTAAAAATGAAACCAATCTCAAGCATAGTTTGTCTCCATTTCAAGCTTGTGTAAAAATGAAACCATTCTCATCCCACCTCTTTTTATCAGCTTGTTTTTGCTAGATGAGCCTTGATTTTTTTCATTCCATCGTCATCATCTCTTTGGATGATCATACGTTTTCACTTGGATTTTTTACCCTTTCCTGGGGATCATCTGTAATGAGTGGTCTTATTAGCCAACCTCTTTACCTTTACATGTTTTTGAGAAATTCCATCATCACTGGAACCGTTGCTATCCTTTTATACCACTCATTCCTCCAAGAGGAGTCATCTTCCAGCTCTTTTATGACTCTCAAAATATGAAAATATTGTTGAGAACTTGTCTTTTTGAACTCGTAAAGTAAATGAAAAGACATCTACTCAGTATAAGTTTATCCCTTTTCCGGACTCAGATAGACTAGTTATGAAAAAGGAATACCTTAGTCAAACGTGGCTAAGAGGTTCTCTTGAGTATTGTTTTCTACCTTTTCAGACTTAAGAGACTATTTACAAAAAGAGACATACGGAGTTTTCTTTTCTGCCTCTTTTTAAAACTCTCTAAACATGAAAAATATTTCGAGTTACACCTTCATTGGACTCGTAAAATTAAAACTACGAAGGACTTGTCACCATGACGAGACCGAGCTACTCATTCCTAGGGCTCATTATAAATACTAGGTTGGATTCATTCGAAGAATGAACTTATACACCACATATATGGTATCCTCTTCAAGCTTGAGATTAAAAATAAAGAGGTACTCGTTATAAATAGTGGAGGAAAATCGAAAGAAACATATATCCTATATTTTGTATGAAAGGCAGTATGCTACTTTGAACATGAGACTTATCTGTATCTCGTGTCGGGTTTGGGGTATCCTCAATTTGTCACTTAGATTACTGGGTTTGGGAAATCCATTTGGCTCTCATTTGATTATATACTATTGTCACCGTGACCTTTGATCATATTTTGAGTCAAACGCTGCCAAATTTCGGAGTCGTGTCGCCAATATGTTCAAGAGAAGTCCCATCTGCAAATTCAAACCACTTATACCTTGTTTGAATTTTTCTGCAACAATTCTGAATTACTCTTTCCAACTCTTCATATCCTATGTTTCGTGTCGATGATGTGGGAAACATTATGGCCCTCCTTCGACTCCAATTCATTATCTGAGAAGATGATATAGGAACTCCCCTTTAGTACCTTGGAGCTTGCATGCCTCAAGGGTAGGTTCTTTGCACTCAATGATAGGTTCACATCGTTGGCCTTCAATCGGATGATTCTATAAGTGTTCGACTTCATCTTCATTGCTCATGCTTGTGGATTCTGTTGTTGTACCTTGAAAGCCATCAACATCATTGGTGGTTTCTCTCATGCTTGTTAATGATTTACATCATTGACCAGTAATCATGTGGTTTCTACCATGTTCGACTTCGACACATCTATTCACATGGTGAGATTCGTACTTTAGTTGGATCGAGTCAAAAGTGAAGACCCTAGGTTTTGTTTGATAAATCCAGAGTGCATGGAGTTATTAAGTATTCATGATTGTAAACATTTTCCTTGCTATTTGGATGGTTGGGTCCATGTCGTGGATCCATGTATTGTTAGATGCCTGCTTAGAGATGTATTGTCAGGCATACTTACATCAAAGATGTAAGATATATTGTATTACGTTTGATTTACAGGTCACCTGATGGTGGTTCTCTAAGTCCTTTCCTTTGCTTGTAAAACACTTCATTCATCACTTCCAGTTATGACTTCATGCTTTAGGGGGCATCTGTTATACATTATTTTGTTGCACTCCTAGTCTCGTATACTGAAATGTCGCACTTTGTTTCGTTGATGCCACAAGTGTCTCAAAGTGATGAAAGATGTTACAAATAATGTATTCACCATGAAATATGTTTAGAACATCCTCGAAGAAAAGGAAGAAAACTTGCCTTGAAATAATTTTGAAGAGCTTGTCAAAAACCTTGTTTTGCAAGACCAACACAAATTTTATTAGGTAAATTCACGCTTGTCCTCTTTAGGTAGTTTTTCCCAAAATGGAAAGAGATTCTTCTCTTAATAGAAGGCTCGAGAATGATGATGTGGTTTCAGGTAAATTAAGATTGGAACGAGACCTCCCATTCCTGGTCCTTTATCATATTTCTATGGATCTCTCCCTTGAGATGTGGAACTCCTCTCTCTTTTCATGGATCCTCAATTCCGTCTCCTTCCCTATAAATGAATTTACCACCATCCACTAATGGTTTGATATTGGTTGGTTGGTTTCCATCCTAGTGTTGAATTGTGCCCAAATGCTACCCATTTGCAAAGGAGAAAAGGTGTTTGAAGGCTAAGGCTTGGACTTGGAATCTCACCCGAAGGAGGCTTCTAACATCAAGGATTCATTGGTTGTAATGCTACCTTTTTCATCTATTAATAATACAATATATGTTTTCTTTCCATAAATGTGTTAATTATTGTCCATTTATTGTAATGCTCCTTGATCTGTTACATAATTTGTATTATAAAATGTTAGGCTTTGTATAGTTTTGTTGTCTCCGCTTGATCTTTCTTGCAGGCACTCATTTAAGCCAACGAAGAGGAGATCATGAGCTTGGAAGCCAAAGAGTCAAGGTTGACATCAAGGGTATTAACATCAAAGAGAGGTAGGAGATCTATCCTCCTTTTCATTTTCTAGTATGAATTAGGAAAGATTGTATGTAATTGTCTTTTGTAGTTGCTAGATCCTCCCATTAGACTAGAGGGATCGTTTCTGTTTGTAGAAATGATTGCCTACTCAACATATGAGAAAAAATCCAGCTGGAAGGTAAGGGTACTATACTCTATCTTTATTAGGAATGGAAATAATGGAAATACAAAAGAAGAAGGCGCTCCTTGTGGAGTTACTTGAGACCCATGGCCCAATAGGATGCTAGAAATACTAAGCCCCCTTTGTTATGCTCTCTCACTCCCACTTACAAGTTGTTATGCTCTATTGTGGAATAATATGCAATCAAAATTAATGGAACCCCTTTCCCTCTTTGTTTCCATGGTTATAACATAACATGATCACTAACTAGGGGTCAAGTTTGATTCCTTCAACTCTAAAGTAGAGTTACAACTTTGACCCTTCTAGAGTATTTTTCATAGTCAACTTGTGGCTAGCTCCATTTCCATGAGTAGCAGGGATTGATGTAAAATCCTCTTGAACCATGGTGGTCAAACATGATATTCAACTTCCAGGTGACATAAATTCTACGTATGGACTTCAATTAATGTATTTCTTGAACATTTGGAAAGGTTTGAGTGTAGAACATCAACATAGGGTCTTTACATAATTGAGAGTTTTTGGACCCCAAAATAATTCATTTTATGCCTCAATTTGCCTCTAAAATGTTTAAGATCCTAATTCTCCAAACTAGGACCTATCAGTAAAAGTGCTTTGTGAGATACTCCTACAATTTTTCCACTCTAAAGGCATAGATTTAGATGAGAAATAATATAACAATCTTATTTGGATCGTATCTCCCTATTTTGGAAGGATTTTGGTCCCCAAAATATTTTATTAAATGAGGTGAGGATGTTTTTACTTTACCTTCTCCCTAGAGTACCATTTTTATTTGTTTGGAAGTTTTCTTTTGAATCTAGGCTGTTAAAAGTTATGCTGCCCTTGACTTGTAGTTTTGGATCTCTTTTACAAAACTGTGTCCTCTGTCAACTTTGCTTAGGAATTTGGAGCTAATTCCTTTATGGATGGTAGGAGTTTCTCCTCTTCTTAATCCAACATGGAAGGCTCATATATTTTAGATTTTCCATATTCACTATTGACTAAATGTGCACGTATGAGGGTACACGAAGTATGTAGGCATTATCTCCCACATTTTCTAACATCTTGAAAGGACCATATTGCAGATCCTTGATTTTATTACTAGTACCTTATAGCATATTCTTATTCAACTATCATCATTAGGGTAATTTTGACATCTAAAATAGGTCTCCTAAGGAAAATAATAAAATAATAGTAAAATGTTAACATAAGAGTTATGAATTTTTAAAGGAAAATAAAGAAAACTATATATATATATTATATTTTAATTATTTTTCAACTTTCTCCTTATAGGTTTACTTAAATTTTAAGAGTGGGTACTCATTGGATGTGGAATTATATTCTAGGTCTGATCAGTACCCATTTTGTATGCTTTGGAATAGACCCACACCAAGAAAAATTGATAAACACATTTTTTCATGTATTTTCATTTCTTTTTGGCGTGGGTCTACTCAAAAGTATTCAATGTGGGTACTCATTAGATGTAGAGTCCGATTTTTCATCCAACAAGTGCCCACACTTGAAATTTGAGTAAACTTGGAAGGAGATAAGTCAAAAATACAATTTAGAAAAATAGTTTTCTTATTTTCTCTCAAAAAATATTTACCTTTCGAGATGATATCATCATCTTGAATCCTATTGGTTTTTTAAATTTTGGTTTTGTTAGTACATTTTTCATTTTGAGGCCCTTTTTTTATCTCAGAATTCCTTTAATGCATACTCTAATCCTAGTATGAATGGCTTCTTTGTTGATCATGCTTGGCCTTGTACTTTTCTTGTGACTTCTTCATTGTCTCCTATACTTACAAATGGATTTGCCTAATTTTATCAACAAAGTTTTTTTCCCTTAAAGCATCCCCTGTGAGATCCTCTCTCACTCCTCCTTGTTACCCATATGTGATATCCGAAGGTGAAGGTGACAAACATCCAAAGGAAGTTTCAAATGGGGAATTACTAATGGAAGCGTGGGCTACTATGATATAAGAATGTTGTATATATACCAGCTTTTCATCCCAGGTCTTTGGATGGTTTTGATAGTAACCCCTCATAATATGTACCAAGTTTTCTTGACTTTTTTTTCCCATTTGTTTGTGGGTGGAATGTTATACACCTCTTCAACTTCGTGTCCATCTTCTCCTCCAATGTAGTCCAAAATGCACTAAGAAATCTAATGAATATTTTATGTAAGGAATAAAGAAATATAAATATTATTAAACAATAATTAATAAGTGATAATTAGTAATAATGAAAGTTCATGTATATTCTAAATGACATGACTTTTTTATGAAAGGGTACTATGGCCTACGCACATATGCAAGGCCCTTATTATACTTGTTGTAAGAAGGATATTACACTTGAATTTTGCATTGATCAAGTATTACTTTCTCTTTGACCAAAATTTTTTGAAGGTTGTCCAAAGTTTAACATTATAAATTGAAATTTATTATTTTTGAATAGTATTTAAATTCATTTATCTGCAACATTATTGGTTCAAATCTTTTAGACCTTATTATGTAATGATGGAAGAAAAGGATTTAAATTTAATCCATCATTAATTTAATTAGTACAGAGTACTGTACAACCCACCCTCCACTTTGTACTTTGTAGTCTGAGGTTGAGCATAGCCTCGAGGGTGAGGCCCACTTCCATCAATGATTGTTCTTTCACAAATAGATTGTAGATATACCTCTATGTATGTTTAATTGTGACATGATGCAATAATGCAATTGATAATGTCATTACCTACTTTTATGAGTCTTGGATTTATTTCTTGTCATCTATCCATTCATATGCACTTGTTCAATTAATTTTCTTGCAAATCCAGTTGATCATGTTGATGTGTGGGACACATGCAAATCATTTTCAATATTGATTTTTAAAAGAATTGACAAAGATTTTGTTTTTTTACACCATCCTTCAAATATGAGGCAATTATTAAATAAAAAAATTGATATTTCATAGTTTTTAAAGAATCTTTATATAATTTATTTGATCATGATAAGTTGTAGTACTTCATTTAATTTTAGTTAAAATAAATATGAAACCATACAAGCCCTTTGACATTTTTTATATACTATGTGAACAAGGTGTTTTTTAGATGATACTTATCCCACCTTGTTTGGGAAGATGAAAAGCATTTGATTATGAAATGTGTTGCCTCACCGTGATGTCACTCCATTTTTCTCCCATGACTTGCTATCAAATATCAGTTAGTAATGGGATAGCCAAAGCTCGTGGATGAATAAAATTCAGAATACTGCAATTTATCAATTTATCAATTTTTTGTGTAAAGCAAATTTATTAATTTTAGGTCACATTTTTAACTCGATGACAGATATTGCGAGCTATGTGGCCTTGTTTTCACAATAAAATGAAGAAATAATATTTTATTTATTTAAAAATACTTTATTTCATAATATATTATTCTCACATTAAAATACAGGTATGATGGTCATATCACCTTATCTTAGCGATAATATGATTGCCAAAATGCAATCATTTTTCATATGTGTGGAGTTGTCTTCATAATTAAAGAAATCATTTTATTGGTAGTTGAAATTTGGACATGTATTTAACAAAGGTTTATTTTTTATATCTTTTTATTGAATGGTCATCATGTTGTTCAAGCCTATATGGCCCATATTTTGGGATTTAAGGTGGGTTGTCTGTTTGTGAAATATATGGGAGTTCCACTTATCTTAAATTCTCTCTCAATGTCTTGCTGGCGTGAAATAATCCAAACAATCTATAATAAATTAGAGGGTTGGGACTTTAGATCCCTCAACATGGTTGGAAAACTAGTTCTATTGAAGTTTGTGCTGCAAGCTATACCTATTTACCAAATATTAGTGTTGGTAGCCCCAAAAGTAGTATGTAATTCAATCTCAGATATTTTTAGAAAATTTTTATGCTGTGGGATTTAGTAGACTAGGAAGTTGGCATTGGTCGCTTGGAAGAATCTGTCTCCCCAAACTTCTAGATGTTATGGGGCTTCGAGACCTTGAATTACTCAATAAAGCATTAGGAGTGAAGCTTTGGTGGAGATGGATCCAAGGGGGTGTTTATTTATGGAATTAAGTATGGGACAAAAAATATGGGACATTCAACTATTAGGCAGAAAAAATTAGTGTCGAAAACCTTCCTTTGGGCTTGTCAATTTGGAATCTGGATTTGCACAACAAAGGCTTAATTCAAGAGAATGATTTCTAGGAGATTGGAGATGGGAGTACTACTCATTTTTGGCTAGAAGCATGGAAACAGAGGCCAAAACTTAGTATCCAAAATGATATGATGGATGTCTTCGCTTTCAATATAAAACATGGTATCTCTATGGTAGTGGATTTCAGGAAACAAGGAATGGATGGGCCATATTGGCATGTATGGAAGAAATTGGTCAAACCCCCCTAATATGACACAATGGGAAGTGTTGGGACGGGAACTCTAGAATTGGAAAATACTTGTGGAAAATGAGTCAGACACTTTGAGATGAGGATACCAAATTAAAGGAATGTTTTCCCTAAAATAGGCTTATGCTCTAATAGCTATACATCATGGAGGATGCTTTGGACATATCGCCTCTCGGTAAAGGTGACACAATTTCTGTGGTTGGTGGGAAGAAGGAGAATATTAACATGGGATTAGATTCAACGACAAGGATTTTAGGGCCCCTAATACTACATAATGTGTGGATAGAAAGAGAAACTATAGAAAACATTTTAAATGGTTGTCACTTCTCTAATGTGTTAGAGAATTCGAGAATTATTTGGATATTCATATCGATCATATAATAGCTTGATTGAAATAGAAGAACTCTAGAGACAATCAGTTTTCTCTTGCTTGGTTTTCAATAGAGTGTGTATACTATTTGTTGATTCATAGTGTACACTATTTGGAAAGAGAGGAACCAACATCTTTAAAAATGTAGAATACTCCATGGATAAAACATGGCTCAGGACCAAACATAATATAAAAGAGACCATCCTCGCGGAATCATGGAATTTAGACAATTTACAAGTAGAACGTCCTCACGAATCTCTTATTCTAAAAAAACTTGATATGTCACCTAGAATGGTCTCCCTTGCCTCTTGGAAACCCCCAATTCCTCCACCTTCTACCCCCACCCCATTTCTAAGAATCATAGGAGGGATTTGTTAAATTGAATTTGATGGTACTTGTTATCACCCCAAGAAACTCTCCTAGGTTGTATCTCAGAGATGCTTGGGAACATTACAAACTCAACAAAATGTTGGAAATGGATGAATGGAAGGAATGATGCTTGTTCAAGCCAGATAACCACTTCTACTATGCTTAACTCCAGACATGGGTGAACACCCCCAGATTACAAGGCTCTAGACCACCAATCACTCACAGTTTAAGGATTAAGAGAATATGGAGAATACTGACCACACCAGCAAATGCAAAAGACCATGTGATGGCCGACTGCAACCAGTAAATAAGTCTGCAAATCTATTTCCTAATGCACAGACAGGATGACAGCTCTCTGGCACTAAGTAAACAGAAACCTGCATAACACATTCAATGATACACATAAGATTCTAACGCAGAGGTGGGATGACAACCCCTCAAATGCTAAATATCAAGAGCACAGGAAACTGCATAACAGGAACAGCCTAGAAGAAAGAAGAAATGGAAAGTGAGCAATTAATAGCAAAAGAAGCTTGTATTAGCTAAAAATGAAGACCAGACGCTGCAAGTATCAAAGTAGTTACAGTCTCCAGAAGTTGAACCTTACATCAAAACCGGAACCATCATCCCTCATCCCATCTGTGTTTGGGGTATATATAGAGTTTCATTACAAAGATATTTTTCTATTCTGAACGTGGAGGGGTCATAATGGACCACCAACCACTTTAACTTTCTGATGGAGTCTCTGCTATGATCTACTGGCTTTAATGAACAAAATTGATCTTCTTGGATGCTTTGCTGTACTTCTCGAGCAGGTGAAATGTCCTATGGATGAAGTTCCATAACTGTTGAATGAATTCAACTGCTCGAGGTTTGTCCTTTTTCTTCTCTGCCATTTTGTCTCTTGAAAGTAGTTGTTGGAGAGGAAATGCACCAGGTACTTGGTAGATGATCATTGTCGTCCTTCAGGTGCATGACATGACCAGGGTGTGTTGACTTCATGGAGGATGTACGAGTGGGCGGAGGACGATCATCAACCATTGGATCACACAGGTGAACAGAGGAGATTGGTTTGCAAAGGATATCGAGAGATATGAGAGCGGGACGATCACAGGCCATTGGATCTCGGGCGGGCAGATCCAACGGTTGTTGGGCGTGGAAGATGCACGAAGCTTATATGGTGGGGAGAGCGGGGTTAAGCAGTAAGTGGTAAAGCTCACACAGCTTTCTAACGTTGGGCGGTAATCGTACACAGGAGCACGATTACACTTATCGCATGACGCGTGGCGAATGGGACAGGGGATAAACTGCTTTTCCCGCGGGCTAATGCATGGGCGGTTTGCGGGCGTAGGAGGAGCAAATAACATTGGATTTGCATGATAGATGATCAGACAGTAGGTGTTTAATCGCACATGTTTTGTTTGATGTGACAGGAAAGCAACAAGTTATGGGCTTTGTGAAAGCGCACGGTTATGAGGACATAGTCATATGAAAAATTAAACTCCACGCTTGGGGCTAAGAGAAAAAGCTCTTATATGCGATTTTAAACAAAGGACCCAAGAAATAAGGATAAATGAGGATGAGTAAGGTGAAGGGTGGCGGGAACACACTGACATAGGTTTATTTTGAGCCAAAACTGAGGACCAAGCTTACTCCGGCTTCTATGAATTATCAGCAACCTGTAGTAGAGCTAACCGTGGTTCCTTTTGGGGATGAGATCCTCCCTGTGAGGTCTCAAGAACCTGCAGATCAATGCCTTTCTGATGAAAACCATTTAGCAAAAATTTCCTAGTGTTCCATCGGGCATGGAGTCTGACTAAACCTGCACTAGAACTGATAAAATAATATATTTACAACTTTAAGGCCAAAAAGACTTTAAACAACATAAATTTTCAGAAAACGCCCATTAACTGGGCCATCAAAAACTGCTTCTCCCCCCATACTTTGCAGTATGAAGGTGTTATTCCCTTGGATCTAAGAAATAACAAAAGGCCCTGTCCAGAAAGCATGAAACTTCCCATGGTTGCCTTTCTTTTCTTTCAGTGCATCCCACTTCAGAACCAAATCTCCAACCTGAAAATTATCCACTTTTGTCCTTCTGTCAAAGGCTTCTTTGATCTTCTTCTGTTGTGCTACAAACTTTTCAACCAGCTGTTCTCTGATTTGATGTACCTCTGCTAAATCAGTGATCCTTTCTGCCATGTCTTCTTCCTCATTCTGTTCTTGTTGCAGGAACTTTTCCACAGCGAGAGTTGACTGAATTGGGAATATAGCCTCAGTACCATATACCAACTTGAATGGAGAATTCCCTGTGGACCTCTTAATGGTCACTCTGTCAGCCCAAAGTGCATATTTGAGCTTAGAATCCCAATTCTTTTTGTTGTCCTCCAACAACTTCTTAATTATCCTTATTAGACTTTTGTTAGAGGATTCTGCTAGACCATTACCTTGAGGATAATATGAGGTGGAATGAAATAGTTTAATGTCCATTGAATTACACATTTACACCAATTCTTTTGCTCTGAAGGCTGCTACATTATCTATGAATAATTTGTGTCGACAACCAAATCTGGTAATAATATACTCTGTCAAAAACTTCATGACCACATTATGATCAGCCTTCCTGGCAGGGATTGCTTCAATCCATTTAGTGAAGTAATCAGTGGCTACTAATATCCACCTGTGCTGGCCACTAGAATGTGGATTGATTTCTCCAATGAAATATAAGCCCCATTGCTAAAAAGATCCTTTTGCATGTATTGGTTTTAAGGGAAGGGACTTCAATTGCTGTTTCCCTTCAAATCTTTGGCACCTGTCACAAGATTTAACAAATGAAAAGACATTAGAAATTAAGATGGGCCAATAGTACCTAGCTCTTAGGATCTTATGGGCAATGGTTTTCCAATAGTGGTGTCCTTCACACATGCTGGAATGAAACTGCTACATAACCTCTATAGATTTCTCTTTGTCCAGACACCTCAAAAGCATTCCAGATGGGTCCCTCCAATAGAGAAAATTTTCATGGATGCAATATTTAACTGCCCTTAGCTTAACAGTTCTGACTTGACTTTGAGTAAATCCTGGAGGGATTTCTAGCTTCAACAAGAATTTAACTACTGCAGAATACCAATCACAAGAAGCTAGATTTTCTACCACTGACTGCTTTCTCTCTGGTTCAGCTGCTTCCTCTTCTTCTGTTTGACCATTCTTTGAATTCGAGCACATGAGGTTTATGTCCAATGCTCTGCAATTTTATTCAGCTAATAGTCTAGCAAGACCCTGACCTCTGACAAGTTTGGTGGGCTTCAATTCTATATTAAATTCAATTAGTTTTGCAATCCATTTAGCCCTTCTTCCATTAGCATCAGGTTGTGTTAAGACACTTTTTATTGTAGCAGAGGGTACATATGCAATTATCTTGGAATGCAGAATGTAAACTCTAAAATATTTCAAAGACTTGATAAGTGCGTATGCTTGTTTCTCAATAATGTCATACCTTAGCTCAACATCCCTTAAGGTTTTGTTGAAGAATGCCACTGGATGCTCTAAGCCTTCTTCATCTGCTTGCAATAAAACTGCTGCAAGGGTGTCTTTAGAGGCAAATGAAAATATATGGAACTCCTTGCTGTAATCTAGATTAATTAAAGTAGGAGCCTCCATAATAGCTTTTTTAATGGAGTCAAATGATTTTCTATCAGTCCATTTGATTTCTACCCCTTTCTTAACATGGAGGTAATATGCTTCACCAGTTCTGCAAAATTTGGGATAAACCTCCTTACAAAGTTTATTTTTCCCAGAAAGGACTAGATATCCTTCTTTGATCTTGGTACATTCAAAGTTTGTATTGCTTTTACTCTTTCTGGGTCAATCCAGACACCTGCAGTAGAAACAACATGTCCTAACAACTTGCCTTCTTCTAAAGCAAACCGTGACTTTTTAGGGTTGACTGAAATCCCAAACCTTCTGCACTTTAAAAACAATTTCTTCAAATGCTGTAAGTGGTCTTGATGGCTGCTAGAGTACACTGTTATATCATCAAGGTAGATAAGGACAAATTTATCCTTCTCTCCTACAAATGCTATATCCCTAGCTCTCTGAAAGGTGGCTCTAGCATTCATCAGTGCAAAAGGCATCTTGGCATACATAAAAGTTCCCCAAGGAGTGGTGAATGCAGTCTTCTCTTGGTCATCTGGGTGTACAACAACCTGATTAAACCCTGAAAATCCATCTAGGAAAGACATTACTTTGGCTCCTGAGACCTTTTGTAGCAAATGCTCCATCTTGGGTAGAGGATAGTTGTCTTTCTTGGAGCATTTGTTTAAGTTTCTGAAATCAACACAGAGCTTGATTTCTCCACTTTTCTTCCTCACCACAACCAAGTTGGCTACCCATTTTGAATATCTAAGAGGGACTATGATCTTGGCGGTCAATAACTTCTTGATTTATTTTTCAATCAAGGGGAGGAGCATAGGATTTATTGGTCTCAGCTTCTGCTTGAAAGGTGTGGTGTCTTTCTCCAAGGGGATTTTATGCTGGATAATCTTCTTGTCATATGTTTTCAAGTCACTATATTCCCAGGCAAAAACATTAGCAAATTTCTTCATTAAATTGCAGTATTTTGAACTTTGGTTAGCAGTCAGATGAGTGGACAGATTTATGTATCTAGGCTGACATGGACTCCCTATATCATGCTTACAGATTGCATATTGGTTTTTTTGAGCAGCCTTATAAGGCACATCATTTTGGTCAAAAAGTCTTTCTAGAGGAATTAGACCCTTAGGTATATGATTGCTGGGGAGTTGGACAATGCTATCTTCGCCAATTTTATTTCTAAGTTTGGATTGGGGATTTTCTTCTAAAGCTTCATTCTCTTGGTCAATTTGCATTTCAGAGAATTCATCAATGACTTGCAGGAACCTCTTCACTTCATCATCATCTTCAAAAACCTTCCAAATGGTGGACATTATCAGGCAAGGATGGTCTGTACTTCATCTGAACTTCATAAACTAGTCTAGGAGGCATGGGAGGAATAAACATGCTAGCAGACACAGGAAGGAAGTCAACAAGCTGATTCTTGGCTCTAGGAATATATGAGATATAGAAATTATCAAAAGAATCTTTGAGTCTCCATACCTCATCTCTGTATGCTTTAAGCCTTGGGTGCTTTGTTTGAAATGTTTTGTTCACATGTTGAATGATCAGATCAGCATCTCCAAACACCTTTATGTTCTTGATTCCTTTGTCTTTAGCTGCGTTCAAGCCCAATATCAGAGCCTCATACTCTGCTATATTGTTGGTGACTTGGAAGGCCAACTTAAAAGACAATTGTGTGCTTCTTTTTTGTGGAGATATCAGCACCACCCTTGCTCCTGCAGTCTCCCTGGAATAAGCTCCATTAAAGAACATCTCCCAGACTTGACTTCCTTGCCCTCCCTCGGCCTGAACCATTTATTTCCTAAGCTGCATTGAGGCCTTCTGAGATTCTTCTATTTGGAGTATGCATGCTCCAAAATCAGTGTCCACATCATAAATAGGATGGTTGGACAGGTTCTTCTCATCACTGATGATGTATGCTAGTTGTGCTTCTCTGTATAATCTCCTGCTTTCTCCTCCAAAAACTGGGACAATGGCATAAGATAAATCATTCTGCAATGTACCACCTAGCCTCTTAATCCATCCTCTGGACAAAAACATGCCAAACTTAGGAGGGACATCTGCTACCACAATGTCCATCACCATGCTCTTCATGGGCAGCTGAGTTAGGGTAATGGCTAAATCTAATCAACCCCAGACATTTCACCTTTTTTGAATCAAATGAGAATAAATCATGATATGGTCTGGTGATGCCAAGGCCTAAATCTTCCATGACAACTCTTGGCATCAGATTGTGGCTAGCCCCTGTGTCTAGCAGGTAGTTGTGGAGGATTTTATCATGAATGGTCAAGGAAACATAAAAAGATGGAGAATTGTCATCCGCAGGTTTAGTCATAGGGCTCAGCACAACTGCAAGCTTATCATTTTGCAAATTGACAGAGTCAGTGGAGGTTTGTGTTGCTTTCAGTTCAAGAGCTTTAAAGATAGGCTTTCTAAACACTTCACTCTTTACAAGTTCTAAAAGAGGCACACATATTTTTATCTTCTGGACTTCTGCTTCAAATCTAAAAGGGGAAGATGACTTGTCAGGATCTCTTACCTCTTGAGTTGGTGCTTTGGGGATGACTGAATCAGTTGCTGGTTTCTTCTGTCTGGTATTCTGTAACTCTGTTTGGACAACAACTCTCGGGGCAGGATTCTCCTTGACATTATGTGCATGTGACCTCAGATTATATCTTCGTTGCTCATCAGTTTGTAGAACAACCTCTTTGTCCCACTCTTGACTGGTTTGGTCCTGCAGCAATGATTCTTCATATGCAACTAATGTAAAAAAGGTAGCACTACCTTTATCTTCCATACAATTAATTTCATCCTCATCTTCAACCCGTTCCTCCTCCATGACTACATTCTGAAAAGGAGCTCTAACTTTCTGTTCTTCATTTGGTTGTTTTCCCCTCTGAATGATTTGCAACTATTCATTTACTCTTCTAAATGGGTTTGAGTTTCTAGGAGAAAATGCGTTCTGCTGCCTTGCCTTTCCTGAGTTCTGCTCAACCTTTAGCTTAGATATCTCGGCAGCCAATGACTCTATCATTCTAGTCATTTTGTCTAATTTTGGCTCTGAAGATGAAGTAGAGGAAGAAGAAGCCTCACCTCTCTGCCTCCTTCTGTCAGCATGACTTTTGAGCTTTTTCTGCAGCCATAATATTAGATTCTACTTCAAGGGCTGCATCTTGCATATCAGCCAGAGTGGCACATCTTTTTTCTTTTAATAACAAGTAGAAATCAGAGTCAAAAGCATTGGCATAAGTGAGTTTGGCAGAGGTGGGGGTAGGCTTTACTTTAGCTGGTATCTTACTATACATCCTATTAAATCTTTTATTAAAATCAGGCAAAGTTTCCCCATTTTCTCTCTTCAGGTTACCAAACTCAGTATGGTAATATAGCAAGTCCTTTTATCTCCCCAATGCTTCAAAAATGCATCATCTAAGGCTTCAATATCAACAATAGATCTAGGGGTCAATTCTCTGAACCAATTTCTAGCCTCTCCATCAAGGCTCTGGACAAAAACTCTCATCCACACATCATTTTCACTAATATCTAAGTTATTAACATAACTATAAAAAGCCTCAAGGTGTTCTTCAGCAGTTATTCCATCTGTACCAGTGAACTTTGGAATATACTTCTGATACTCTCCTGTAGGCATGGCGTTCAAAGGAATAGGCAGAATTAAGGGTCCATACCTAGCAGCAATGATTCTTTCCATCTTCGTAGGTGCTTGTTGGCCTGCCATGACTAGAGTAGGTGGAATGCTACTGGTAGATTGAGTGATGGGGAACAATGAAGTTGATGGCAGAGACAAGGGAATGTGATGGATTGTATGGGATGCTATCTTTGGACTGAGATCCAAAGGGGAACTAACTGAACAAGGAGCTATATGAATCTCTGAAGGAATTTTCTCACTGGCAATACTAGGCTCTATATCTTCAAATGATACATTCTCACCTATAACCTTCTCTTACAGAGATACATAAGATTTCTTAGGTTTACCTGATCCTGATGTTCCTTTCTGTGAAGTTCTCTTCGACTTGACAATCTTCTTAGGGTCAGGCAGTGGGTCCGCTGGTGATTTCTAAGGATTTCTCCAGGTATGCCTCACAAACTGAGCCAAAACTAGAATGTGGAGTCGCCACCAAGTTGGTTCTCCAGTAGAGTCGCCAGATAGATGATTACAACCAGAAATGTGCCTAGACTTTGTCTATCATCAAAATTTGGAACTGTGTTGTCTCCCAGGGAAGCTGAGCTTCAACCTCCTCTCCCCGGCAACGACGCCAATTAATGTTATCACCCCAAGAATCTCCTAGGTTGTATCTCAGAGATGCTTGGGAACATTACAAACTCAACAAAATGTTGGAAATGGATGAATGGAAGGAATGATTCTTGTTCAAGCTAGATAACCACTTCTACTATGCTTAACTCCAGACATGGGTGAACACCCCCAGACTACAAGGCTTTAGACCACCAATCACTCACAGTTTAAGGATTAAGTGAATATGGAGAATACTAACCACACCAGCAAATGCACAAGACCATGTGATGGTCAGCTGCAACCAGAAAAGAAGTCTGCAAATCTATTTCCTAATGCACAGATAGGATCACAGCTCTCTGGCACTAAGTAAACAAAAACCTGCATAACACATTCAATGATACACACAAGATTCTAACACAGAGGTGGGATGACAGCCCCTCAAATGCTAAATATCAAGAGCACATGAAACTACATAACAGGCATAGTCTAGAAGAAAGAAGAAATGGAAAGTGAGCAATTAACATCAAAAGAAGCTTGTATTAGCTGAAAATGAAGACCAGACGCTGCAAGTATCAAAGTAGTTACAGTCTCCAGAAGTTGAACCTTACATCAAAACTAGAACCATCATCCCTCATCCCATCTATGTTTGGGGTATATATAGAGTTTCATTACAAAGATATTTTGCTATTATGATCGTGGAGGGGTCATAATGGACCACCAACCACTTTAACTTTATGATGGAGTCTCTGCTACGATCTGCTGGCTTTAATGAACAAAATTGATCTTCTTGGATGCTATGCTGTACTTCTCGAGCAGGTGAAGTGTCCTATGGATGAAGTTCCATAACCGTTGAATGAATTCAACTGCTCGAGGTTTGTCCTTTTTCTTCTCGGCCAGTCTGTCTCTTGAAAGCGGTTGTTGGAGAGGAAATGCACTAGGTACTTGGTAGATGATCACTATCATCCTTCAGGTGCATGGCATGACCAGGGTGTTTTGACTTCATGGAGG
Organism: Pinus taeda; assembly: GCA_000404065.3. NCBI lineage: Eukaryota > Viridiplantae > Streptophyta > Pinopsida > Pinales > Pinaceae > Pinus > Pinus taeda. The sequence continues at coordinate 176,455 of APFE031237095.1, read as the reverse complement.
ATGTATGAGTGGGCAGAGGATGATCATCAACCGTTGGATTGCACAGGTGAACAACAGATATTGGTTTGCAAAGTATACCGGGTGATATGGGAGCGAGACAATCACAGGCCATTGGATCTCAGGCGGGCAGATCCAATGGTCGCTGGGCACAGAAGATGCATGGAGCTTATCTAGCGGGGAGAGTGGGGTTAAGTAGTAAGCGGTAATGCTTGCACCGCTTTCTAACATCGGGCGGTAATCGTACACACGAGCCCGATTACACTTATCACATGACGAGTGCCGGATGGGACAGGGGAGAAACCGCTTTTCCCGCGGGCTAATGCGTGGGTGGTTTGTGGGCGTAGGAAGAGTGAATAATGTTGGATTTGCGCGATAGATGATCGGACGGTAGGTGTTTAATCGCACATGTTTTGTTTGATGTGACAGGAAAGTAGCAAGTTATGGGCTTTGTGAAAGCACACGGTTATGAGGACATAGTCATATGACAAATTAAACTCTGCGCTCGGGGCTAAGAGAAAAAGTTCTTATATGTGATTTTAAACGGACCCAAGATATAAGGAGAAATGAGGATGAGTAAGGTGAAAGGGTGGCGGGAACACACTGACATAGGTTTCTTTTGAGCCAAAACCGAGGACCAAGCTTACTCTGGCTTCTATGAATTATCAGCAACCTGTAGCAGAGCTAACAATACCTCCAAAGGCAATCTAGGGCTAGCAGGGATTGGGGATGTTAGTGGGGACTGGAGATATCAGGATCTAAAAATATATGCATCTAACTATGCTCTTGAAAGAGGTTTGAAATTAGCTCTATTGGTGAGATATACAAGATTCATATTAATGGGGACTCATGTCTTTCCATTTATACTTCCAAGAAAATAATTCAAGGATTTCCGGTGGAGAGAATATCAAGGAGATGGTGTCTCATCAATGTGACACATCGAATCCGTCGGTTGTTGCAATCCTTCAATTATGTGATTTATGCCGTACTAGGAGAACTGGAAATTGTGCAACATAATTTCTTGCCAATTAGGGCTAAGTGCATCAGGGGAGATGTTTGGAAATTTTTGGATACTATACTCACATAGGGAATATCTAAAAGATATAATCAAAATCTTGGATGAAGAAGATTATGCCAACCAAAGTGTGATTGAGAATGGAAACCAACCTTCACCAATGGAGGTGTGAATTGAGGAAAGTGGGAGCCCAGGTCACTGTGCCCACCACCCCGCGTCTAATTGAATGGAGTCATTAAATTGATGTTTTTCATTGATATGATCTGGTTTGATTTTTCTTTACTCTTTAGTGTTGTTGCAAATGTTGCTACAATTTTATAGTTTTGGACTTGTTATTTGGTTAATAAAAGGTAAAAAATACTTGGTTTCCTATTAGGTAGGTTGGTACCATCTAACAGAAAATCTTGGTGACAATTATGGGCTGATATAAGTAAGATTTTTTGGTTCGTGGAAAGAAATACAAATTAGCTTTAAAAAAAATTAAAAAATAAAGGTTTAGATTTTGGTTACACTACTTTATAAATCAATGGTACAAGGTTGTAGTAGATTTTTGTTAAAAATAAAAGAAAGGTGTGAATATTTAAATAAAACAAAGGTTTAATTTTTAATGTTGAAATTGTGTATAATTTAAATGTGTTTTTTTTTTTTTTGTATATAATGTTAAAGAAAAAATTGTAAACATTAATGTGAAGTAAAAATGATTAATTTTACCAATTTAAAATAATAAATAATATAATATAATTTTTTTTTTTTTTATAAATTATTCACAAATCATTATTATTTTTTTGAATTTAAATTGTATTGTTTAAAAATGCCTTCGTACAACAACAACAAATATCATTGTTCATGTTATGCCTGGTCACAACCTATCTCAAGGGAAACTAGATTTGTTAACCATGGATGAGTGTTCAAATAATACAAAATGAAAACAACTAACACTGAGAAATTTATGTCAACTAACATAGGCTAAACTATAGAAAGTAAATGACCACTGCCAAGTGGCAAAACTTAACTTCGACAGTCAGATGAAGTACCTAGAGCCGAGTTTTGAGTGCGTGTTCCATATAGTGCATGGAGTTTCAGTTCACATTGTAGATGACTTTCAAGGTGAGCAAGCCAAACATCCAAATTGGCAAGGCAAGAACACTGATATCGTTCAACATATTTGATTTCATTCAAAGAAGAGATTATATCCTTATGATCTTCATGTTTCTCCTTCAAGGCCTTGCCCATGATTGTCTTCATCTGCCATTGGAGGGTGATGGAGTTTAGGTATTCGCTTTGTCTTTGCTTGGTGTGTTCCAAGTCATAAACCTAGTTGGTTACCTTAGCTTGAATTTTTGAGTCATAGTAGGCTAGTTGGTAACTAGTGGTCAAGGCTTCAAGTTAGAATATTTCCTATCAAATTTCTAGAGGAATGGCAACATGGAAAATGGTTGTGGCACCTTGGGTTTGGGATTGGGCTCATGGTTGTCCTTGAGGACCCCTGTCCCCATATCCCTGGCATCAATGCATTTTCTATTAGGGCATACTACACCAAATGAATAATGTCCAAGATAGAGTTCTCACCCAAACACCTAGAAAACTAAGGAATTGGAAAGGAAAAGAAAAAAAAAAGTAAAACCCAAGGAGGCCCAAATTGTGAGAGAGGTATGTGACAGCTTCTAATGGAAAACAACTGATAATTGAGGGAAGATAAATTACTCATGATAGGATTCAACAACCACTGGGAGTCAAAAACATTCAATACACAACTCACCCCAACTGAGCTCAGAGTATTACATGCCAACACCCAACAAATATAATAAAAACCAGTGAAGGAATTGGAAATTCAAAAAATTACCTAATGTTGATCGATCCACCATACTTGCACCTAGATGCACGTAAGAGATAGTTCATGGCTAGCACCTCCCACTCATGCAATTTTTGTCACCAATGTCTTAGGTAATGCATCCAAAACTTGCCCCAAGATTTTCTCCTCGCCATTGTTCAACGTCTAGTGCATGAGTTGAAGAACCTCAATCCATGAGCCTAGGTCTCTTGTAATTCCAATGCATGCCAGTCCATGACCATGGAAAAAATGCGTCACTTGAACCAAATAGAAATCCCACAATTTACGCAACAACCCTACGTATTCATCTGTGAATGTAATCCCCTCAATTCCTATCACCCAAAGGAATTGTCCCACCTGTGAGGGAGGTAAAGTCAAGCATAACAGAAAAGTTGAAGAGCAAGGTCTTTCATCCGAGAGTGCTGGAGCATAAAATCATTTTTCATAAGGATGAAAGGTGGTAATATTTGTTAGCATGTGTGTTGCATGGGGTGGGTTGGCTATGCCAGCCCTCTTCCCACCTCCCGCATCATCCCAACTTCCAACACCCTAATCGGTGAATTTCTATAAATTTCAAAAATATGAAAAACACTTATTTATCAGTTACTTTTTATAATATTATTTATAAACCAATTCAACTCATATAAAAAGAAAAAAAATTTGTTAAATTTGTTTGTTTTAATATTATTTTTGCTTTACCATTGTACTTGTTAAATTTCTACACATATGTAAAAAAAAGGAATGAAATTTAGTTATCATAACTTTTTAATTTTTTTTACTGAAATTTGATGATACAAATTTTGGTGACATCACCCGTTTTCATTGTTTAAAATATTTTTTTTGATGTATACATAGATTTAAAGTCATGACAAGACCTTAAGACATTCAGTCCATAGAAATTTAACAATTAAAATTTGTCATTTCTACAATATTTTGCGAAATTTTAGAAATAACTCATCATAATATATATAGAGAGAGAAAGATAAAAACATAGGACTTTTAGACTACACTTAGATAAATATAAATATAATTTTTAAAATATTTTATGTTTTCCTTGTTTATATATATATATATGGGAAAACTATTTTTATGCGTAGAGAGAAGAAGAAGATAAATTTAGATATTGATTTCCGTGTATTTTTTTTTTTTTGGTGAATCAAGAGCTTTGTATTAATCAAGAGAGTTGGATTACATAGATGAAATTATGCGTACAAAGGGAGTATCGAAATATCAGTTCTCAACTTATGTCACTTATACAAGCTACTACTAATTACATATATACAAAAAACATTACATCTTGAAATTTTTCGGCCTGGAACCCGTCCATACAAGAAAGCATAAAAATCCAGATAGAAGCCTCACCCAACAAATTCATGCAGACCACACTATAGAAGAATCTTCGTCATTCACAAAAACCAGTTGAAACGTTGCGGGAAAAATCCCCCGAGGGCATCATTGAAGCCACTGTCCCACTGAAAATGAGACACCATCATCAAACCATGAACCAATAGACTGTCATTGCAAAATACCTCTTCCAAGTGAACATTGAAATTACGGACCCCAAACAAGATCGGATACACCAAAGTCTAAAATAAGATACACACCTAGCCCAAAAAACACATGGTCATGACTCTGATATCTTTTCATAATCCAAGGATTGAAAGGCCTTCCAAGGGCCTACCAGAACCAAAAAACAAGAACTTCAAGAGAGAACCATATACCGTCACTCACCACCCTAGATGATTGTTCATTGTATGAGGACGACACAACTGTCAGAACTCAACCTCTTGATCCAGGAGGGTCCATGGTGTCTCCACCAACAGAATCACAAGGAATGTGGTTCTCCACATGCATGAGGTGAGCATAAATTTTGTCCACCCAAAACCTCAGATTTCTTAACATTCTTTTGACATCCTCCAAGGAGGTAAAGATGTTGTACTTCTTTAGCTGTTTATCCCTTAGTACTAAACCTAACAATGCCTTCATTTTCTAATGAGCATAACTAAGTTTAGGTACTGCTTCTTTCCACCCCTGGTGTACCTAGGGTCTGACACCCATCCTACCGGGTCCTCAAGTAATTCAAAGTTAGACATAAACTACCTCTCCTCCCCAACTTTAATCTCTAGATCCCTTATCTCTTGACGTGCTTCTAGCAAAATTGCGTTGAAGTATGTTGTCACAGATTCATGGGAAAAGAGCCTCGCCCCTCTTTGTCTAGGCTGGGTTCTACCTCCACCACCCCTCTTGCTCCTTTGTCTCTGGCTTGGTGAAATTTCCAAGTCACAAAGAGATTGCTCCTTTTACCTATGGGGATTTCCCCTACCTACAAAAGAAGAACAGACTGACCAACCCCCGCCCTCCCCCCACCCACGCCCCCAACAAGGCCTAGGTACCAACACACAATCTCGTCATAATAATACCAGACGTAGGACTGAAGCTTTGGTGACAATCCACCAGAGAAGGTAGAAGGCGACACTACTCCATCCACAATGTTATCTCCCTCAACCATTGGACAAAACAAACACCACCCCAAAATTGTGAAATAACAATGCCCCGACGAACAAAGACCGAACGCCAAACCCCACCCACAACATCCAACTCAATACACAAGATATTGACTTCCATGTTATGTGCAAAAGATGTTGTTTAAATTTGAAGTATGTATTTTATTGTTTCATTAAAATATTCAAAATGATATATACAAAAATAGAGAGAGAGAAAACTCTATTTAATGTGAAAGAAAGGGTTTATGTAATACAAGATTTAAATAAAAGAAATTATTAAATTATTTGAAATTGTATAGTATTAAAATATCATATAACTTACAATTTTTTCATTTAAATATATTAATTTAAATTATCATTCTTTTATTAAATAGTATGAAACAATGTACAATTTTTATAAAACTCAACTAATATAAAGTCAAATTAATATTTTGGAATAATATGAATCAATCAAAGTATACGTTTTTTTTAAACAAAATGAGTATTTTTTATTAAATCTGTGTTTGGTCACAACAAATACTCGGGAGCATTTCATTGCCAGGTTTCTCAAGGGCATTTGGGATGTTAGTCTATATCTAATTTCCCTCACCCATATTACATCGAAAACCCCATATCCTATCAATACTTTTAATTGCTAAGAAGAGTATATGCAGACAAACTGATGCGAAAAACCACAAACATTTAAAACCAAATATTATAGTGCTAATTAATTTGAAGGGTCTGCTAGCCGATTGAGGTCGATATCCTAGGGAGGTTCTACAGTAGGAATACCTGGCCAATCACATAGCTTAAGGTATGAGATGATGTTGCAGATTGCGTTGACTTCATCTTCAAGGCGATAAATTCTCTGTTGAAGAGCCATTATAATTTCAAAGGTGTTGCATTTGGAAGTCCTTTGTGCTATAACGTTACATGCAGATCATAAAGTTCATAGTTAATAGTTGCATGTTATTTTTTGTAGTGTTCACATTGTGGAGATCAATGAGTCGGATTCCAAAGAACTAGAATCCATGAAAGGGATAGGAAGATGTCAAAACCAAGAGAGAAGTATTATATCAACAAGGTAAATGGGAGAGAATGACCTAGGGTAACCCAAATAACACATGTTAGCTAGAAGTCTTCGACAAAGCATCCAGAAAGCATGAACTAAGATAGAAATTAAGTCTATAGTGACATAACCTAATGAAGAGGGGCAAGCCACTCTTAATTGAGCCACACTAAAGATAACATATCTAAGGCCTGGGAAAGAGAAGGTACCAACACTAATCTAGATGCTCACAATGCCGAGGAGAATGAAATTTGAGACATTTACTTCTGACCCTGAAAGGGAACGATGCCAAATCACCCAACAACAATGATGTTGAGCCCAAAATTGGCTCACATAATGGAAGAATGCTCAAAGAGAAACTCGACGCTCATCGTTGAGATTCCAATTATACTAACGCCTGGACGCCATGTTTTGACACAGAGGAAACCCACTGCAACTTCAACAAAGAATTAAATATTTAGAGACCTCCCAAATTGCAAGATATGAATTTGTTTAAGCTCCTACTTCCAAATTTATTCTCATTGCATCCTGAGGGTCGCACACAAGCTATCAATTCCACATCCTTAATTCTAGTTCCCCAGGACAGAGCAATCCTAAAAAAACTATCCGAGGAGATGCATTTCTTCTAGGCCATGAGATCAAGATTGAGAGCGGGTCTAATCTACAACGATACAATTAAATGAGCCACACTTGTAGAGTTGTAACCATTAGATACCATGAGATTTGAATTAAAATTGTGTCTAATCCTCACAGGAACCATTAATTGAGAAACACTTGCATTAGGCAAACAACTGAATAATGCCACTAATGATGCCATGAATCATTAGAAGGAGAGAACGAGACTTAATAATATGGTTTGAAAGATCATAGATGACAAGGGGATAAGGGAAGGGAGTCGGGGAAGGGAGTGGGCACAATAATTCATGGGGGAGATAAATAGGACTAAGTAGCTTAAGGGAACCAACCATGAACACCTTAAGGAATAGAGACTTACCCACTAATACCATTCATTTTTGTATGTCCTTCCCTAGAAGGCATGTCTTGTTAGCTTGAAGATCCAATTCAAAATTGAGAATTTTGAGGGTATGGAAGAAGGAAGAGTTGGAGAAGGAGAGAATGATACTTTTGATTCAATGAAAGAAGAGAATTAATGTGTTATCTTTTGGAGGAGTGTCACTTCTCAAGTATCGAATAATAAGGTAAGAGTAACTCATATGATAATGTCTTGGACAATGCAACTTTGAGTTAGCATTATCTCCAAGAGTCCCTAAATTTATGCTTGGTTGTTGGATTTCTGAGCAAGTTTCCACAAAAATTTATGCACAATATTTCCTTCGAAATTGAATAATATCCTTCCCCTCCTGCCACCCCTATCAAAATATATTATTTTTAGTGTAAGTTTATTATTAAATTTAATATTGATTTTCTTAATATTTGTGAATGATTGAGTATTTATAAAAATAAATAAATCCATAGTTATCTTTTAGAAAATGGAATTGATATTTTATAAAAATTTACCAAAAAAATTAATAAATATTTATATATACATAATAAAATATAAGAAATGTTTCAGAGCTTTTATTTAAAAAATAAGAATGAATGTCAAATTTAACACAACATACAAGACAATTTTAAATACATATTAAAATATTATAATAAATATTCACATATTACAATTAAAAATGTAGAATCTCATTTACAATGTTTCAAAATCTGATAAAATCCTTAAAAATGTTGGATGCAGTTTAATTTGTCTTTTATTAAAAAGTATGGAGGAATACATCCATTCAAATGTAATATAATAATTTATAACTAACTAAAATGTATACTTTGATTTTTTTTTAATGACATCTTTGAATGATAAAATACAAATTAAATTTTGAGAAATTTGTGGTACAAAATTATATTCTATAAGAAGAGGTGTACTTTTAAATTTAAAAGGAATTTTATGGAATGAGATTATATGCTAAAAGAATAAAAGTATCAAGGGATAGTTTAATTGGTCGAGTTCTCGCTACTAAGTACTTTGTCAATTGGGAAGTTATGGGGTCAAATCTCTTCGACGTCCTTAGGGTTAGGCCTGCTTAGATAAGTTGGTGGGTAGATCCCTTTGGGTGGATCTGCTTGGATTATTACCTGTGGATGTAGCGGTCGCTTAGTGACCATGAACCACAGTTGAAAGAAAAAAACTATAACATAATAAAAATAACAAATATTGTATTTCTAATTTGTGATTATGAAAACTATATCTAAAATATAAAAGTATGTTGGAAGTTTAAAAAAAAAACCTAAAACAATATAAAAACATGATTATATAGTTGAATACATAATTAGAAATAACAGTAATAACGAGAGAGCTAAAAAGACTGTTGGTAAAACTAGGAATGGTGTCCTTAGTATCAGTAAATATCAACTAAAATTAGACATCATTTTTTATTATTGGAAGAGATATCAATAGGGGCCAAGTCCTCCTCCTCATTGCTTTGAAGGTCCATATTAGCTAATTTTTTGGTGAAATTGTTGAACTTGTGGTCCATATTATTGATGTGTTGTCATGAATATATAGCAGGATCTCTTCATCTACTTCATTTATTTTGACGATGACCTTGCACATTATAGACTTTAATTACCAATAAAAATCCATTGTTTACATGTATTGAGTATGCTTGGTGTGGGTGTAGCTAGTATCCAAAACTCATTGACCAACATCCTCTTCTACTTGAATTTTCGAGAGAAATCTACATTTAATGCATGATTCACGTTCTACTACAATTTCCTTGTTGATTGAATGAGGGATAAGATCCATGTATCTTTTGGTCATTGCTTCAACACTGACATGTGCCTTGGTGCAAGATGATGGGGCTCTTCTCCTAGAGCATTTTCTAGGAGACATAGTGGCTTTGGGAGACATATTAACACTAAGGACAAGAGAATCGAAGCTAGCATAACCATGAAGAGGAATAACATTGTAGAACAAAGTGAGACACAGGGGTTGAGAGAGATGAGAAGGGAGAGGTTCGAAACAGTAAGAAAGTAGGGAGGTTAAGATGGAATCAAGACACATGGTCATGGGAGTAGAGAACCATAAGAATGTGGCAGCAATGAAAGAGTGATAAGGAAAAGGAAGGGGAGTTGGAGAGGTGCAAAGGAAAAAGGAAGAAAATCATTGGAATTGTAGCAAGATTACTGTTAATCCCACTGAATACAATAGAGAAAATGAGAGAGTAGAAAGGAAATCACAACTGTAGATAAAAGGAGAGATAGACAACAAGGTGAGGCTTAACAAGGGAGGGGTATGTTACACTGGAGCCAAATTTATAAAATCCATCAATGGATGCAAACCAAGGACTAGAACGCATGAGAAGGATTCTCGCTTCTATTACCTGCAACCAGAGCATTCATGGAAAGATGGCACTACAAGAAGAGGTGATGATCACCTTCGAAGAGTAATAATTGCATATTAATAGCTCCCAGCCAGAGAATGATGGTTTAATGACAGGAAGGGAGGTGGCCGAACAAATATTTGGTGTATGTCATTGATGATAGCTTTGATCACCCCAGGTGGCGGAGTAGAAAGGTAGTGGAAATCTATGGAGGATAAAATATCATGAAGTGTAGGAGGAATTCAATTGGACGATTGAATATCCATGTGGGGATGGTCTTGATTCGAGATAACATTTGCTAGCTTGTCTACGGATTTATTTCCAGATCACCTAATATGGGCTATAATTATGATAGGGAACTAGGTTAGATGGAGAGCAATTCGATCAGCCCCACATGAAAGACACAAAATTTTAACAATTTTGGAAGGGAGTGATCCATTGAGTAGTTTAGTCACCATTTGAGTTAATTTGAGACTCACTTTTGATCCAAATTTTAGGGAAATATTTGTGAATTTAAATTTTAAGCCTGAATTGTAGAGTGGATAATTATGAAATGTAGTTAGATTCTAAGCTGAGAGGCCCATCATAAATTTGTTAGATGATGCCAAAGTTGTCCTAAAAAACTCCTCCAGAATTGGCTAGTATGAGATTCCCTTTTGAGACACCATTAAAATTGAGCTTAATAAATCCATCATATGGAGGTGACCACAAGTCTAGAGGAAAAGGATATTTGGGAGTCTAAGGGGGCTCAAGGAGAAGAATAGGGTTGCATGATATAAAATAAAAAGATCATGGAAGATTCAAGGGGGAACTTTCTAAATCCTAGGTTATTTAATGGTGAATGAGTATGGATTCCTTGATGTCAGATCTAATCTTGTTTCAGATTACTTTGTTCAGAAGAGTGTTGGTCTTTGAAAAATATTTTGTTGCATTATTTCTAAACTTCCCAGCTCAATAATCTTGGTAGCAATTTCCATTTTTGATTGATGATGGAAAGTTTGAAAGTCAATTAGTGCCAATTTCTAAGAGTGGAAATAATATCTCCATTGTTGCAATAAGATTTCCTGAGGGTGATGGCCAATTTGTCCCATTAAGAACTAAAGAAGTTGACAAGAGTTAAGGAGGTGCTCAGCTGTTTCAAAATGGATACAACATAATTGACATTAAGATGGACCTTGTAGACCCCTTCATTGGAGCTTATCCCAAGTGAGGATTTTTTTGTGAGTAAGAAACCACATGGATAAAGTGACTTTGGGCTAATGTTTCATAATCCATAATTTAATCCATGTGGAAGGGCCTAAGGGATGAATGGATTTCCTAGGATGATGATACTTAGAAATAATTCCATAGGCTTCTTTTAGATTAAATATTTTAGCAAATTTGTATCCCCATTTGAGCTTGTCAAATCCTTCTTAGGTTATGATTTTCATGTTTTTTAGTTGTGCCTAGAAGTTATCCTGGTTGAGATTAGGAGGAAGTGGCATCCAAAATTCTATGGGGTGTCAAACCCTCATCATTCATGGGAAATTTGAGGAAGACAATATTGGGCTACCATGTGTTTGTTCGAAGCTTGGCCTGAGTTCCTGAAGGTCCTTAAGATTGTTTTATTGATTAAGTTTAGAGCATTGTTGCAAGGAATCATCCCTGAATGAAGTTCTTTGACCATATTTTACTTCCCAAAATGAGTGATATTGTATGAGTTGAAAATTATCCAAGGTTTCGTTTCAAATGTAGGAATTTGCAATGTTGTTGTCCTTGCATAATATGTTGTTATTGTTTATTTGAGGGGCATATTTTTATTTCCAAAGTTTTCTCCATAATTATTTTGTATTTTGGATCGATCACCAAAAGGTTTTATCATCCAAATCTTTTATTAGAATTTTTGGGTCTCTAATTCCTAGAACACCTTTCCCCTATGGAAAACAGATCTTATCCCATGAGAACAAGGCCAACTTCCATTATTTTTTGGCTCCTCCAGATAGGAAGGCTCTATGAATATTACGAATCCTTTTTTAAATAATTTTAAGGGAGAAGAGGGATATCAACACATAAATGGGAATGGATTGAAGGATATATTTTAGAAGGATGAGGCAAGCAGGTAGGTTCATAGGATGAAAGGTTCAACTTTCCAACCTTTTTACCATTTTGGGAATAAGGTTTTCCCAAGAGGCATGATGAAGAGCATTTACAACTAAGGGAGCCACAAGGTATTTGGATGGAAAAGACCTCGTTAGGAAGCATAGAACTTAAATAATGTAAAATTGAACCAACATAGGAGTATTGAAGGACAAAAATTGATTTGGAGAGATTGAAAGTCATCAAAATGGATTTAGAAGGAGTCGAGAGGATAAATTTGAAATAGGAGGCTTCTTTAATAAAGGGGGTTCCCATTAGGAGGGTTTCTTACAAAAATTGCTAATGAGGAGACGAGGTCGATACCATGATGATGTAATTCCTTTAAATTACTAGAATTGATTTTAGGTTTGAGGGTTCTGCCAAGGAATTTATCCCTTAAATGAAGAGGAACAATGAAAAAGTATCCCCTTATCTTATCCCCCTAGAGAGATTGAAAGAAGGGGAAGTTGATCCATTTAATCGAATGGAGAAGAAGGCTTAAGATATCATAGACATTATCCAAGTGATCCATTTTATGTCAAAGATGAAATCTTTTAAAGTATGAAAGATATAATGTCAACTTAATTTATCATAGGCTTTGGATAGATCTAGTTCAATAAATAACCTGCCTTCTTAGTAGTCTTTAGAGAATGGATGAGATCATGAGCTAGGATTATGATATCCATTATTTTGTGCCCATTAATGTATTTGGATTACTCAAGTGAAATTAAAATCAAAAGGATGGGTTTTGGCTTCTTAGCAGTCACTTTTGAGATGATTTTGTATACCATGTTACAAGGGGAAATGGGTATGAACTTGACTGGATAAATAGGTTTTTCCTCTTTCCAGATTAGTGTGATGAAATTGGCATCAAGATAAATAAGGGAAAATGAGTTTTTTATACAATTCCCAACTAGTTCATAGACTTCAAATTTGATTACAATCCAGTAAGCTTGGAAAAATTCATTGGTGAAGCTATTAGGGCCCATAGCCTTTCTCTTTAGCATTTCCATAATAGCCTACACGACTTCCAAACGGGTGGTTTCATGTAAGAGCACTTCATTATGTTCACTTGAAATGAGTGAGGGGATGTGAAGGGTGATTTAGTGGGCATCAAAGAGGAGAGTGTGAAAGTGTGAGGTCAATTCCTTTTCAATTTCCTTGTGGTACTCCATCATGTTTCCTTGAGAATCCTTAATATATGATATTTTTTGTGTAATCAATGTTGAAGTATGGATCTATGAAATTAATTGGGGTTCTTTTCGCTTGCCATTAACCACTAAATTCAATACTTTTGTCTCAAGGTGATATCCGCATGTTTATATCTCTCTTCCACCTAAGATTGGATAGCCAATTCCTTATCTAAGAGAGGGATCATTCCTCCCTCTTGAATCATTTTCTCCTAGATGTTTTCAGGTTTGCAAGAAAACTTGGCTTGTGCTTTAGAAATATCCCTAAAATTATATTTGTTCTAGTGTTCAAACAATATTTTATGTATTTGAGATTGTAGCGAAATATGTGCATGATTATGCTTATGCCTATAGGGGCTTCTAGCCACCATTTTTCTATATTTTGCATGAATTTTTATGTTGAATACAAAAGGATTCAAGTCATAATGGCCAGTTTCTTGGGATTCCCTCCTAGTTCATTCAAAAAAATATAGCCCAATGATTGGATCATGATGATAGTAGGATAATCGAGATTGCTTTCATAGCTCCTAATGAGATGAGTGATTTAGATAGTAAAAATATATCAAGCCTTGAAGATATAATATTTGAACCTCCTTTTTTATTGTTCCAAGTGAACATTCCATTACAAGTGTTGAGGTCTACTGGCAAGAGATTATCTATAGCACTCTTGAATAGTTTTGAGTCTATGTATATTTTCCTCAAAACCCCTTTCTTTTCCTCCATATTTTTTTATCATGTTGAAATCACCTCCCAAAACCCAATGAGTGTGGCCTATTAGACCATAGATGGTTCAAATATATTGATGAAATCTCAATTTTGATAACAACAAATTTGGTCCATAAACATTGGAAATGAAGTCAAATTCAAAAGATCATTTGTTCCCTTTAGGAATTACCTTGTGTAATTACAAGGGTGCCACAATGCTTTCACTTCAAGTACCTATGATTAGTTGAAGGGAACATCAACACAATGATGGAGACAATCATTAGCCTCAAGGTTTTCCTTGTCGAGAGACTAATGGCAACTAAGGATTAAGGTGTCCACTTTGATGGAGACAATCGTTAACCCCAGTGTTTTCCTTGTCGGGCGACAAATGGAAACTGAGAATTAAGGTGTCCACCTTAAATTGCACCCCTCAGTTATAACTTGTGAGTGGCTGAGTACATGGTCTAACCCTTGCAACATTGTGCAACTTCAAAGTAAAAGTTACCTGAAATTTCCAACCTAAGCCATGTCTAGAGTGGTAGTTGGTGGAATCAAGGATGTTGTTGTACCCCTCCAAAGAAAAATATAATTCCCTTCATACAACTCCATTACCCATATGTGAATCATTCAGAACCATGAAGCATGTGCTTGCACCCACTACTCAATTCATCAATGCTTATAAAATTCTATCATCAATAGTAATTCAAATTCAAATTAACATTACTCAAAAATCAAACTAGAATATATTTTTAATCTCACTCCTATGCACCATTGTGGTCCCCTGCCACACTCAGAAGATCATTAGTAACATATGATCATGAATAATTAGTCATCATAAAATACATACATGACAAGTTATTATAATATCAACAAATATCACCATCTAATAATAGACTCAACAAATATCATCTATATTGATAATAAATAATATGCATATAAAATGTCATCATTACAGAGGTAAATAATTAGGTCATCAATACCTGATGTCATCAAAGAATAATATATTAGTAAAAGTATGTATCTCAAAATTCAAGATAAAATGGAAAGTGTTCATCTCAAAAGTAAATATAAAATGGGGATCTACATTTATAAGCAATTCCTCACTCTTATCGTTAGTATAACTTGGGAGTGTAGTTCACATATATTCCTAAAATTGGGAGGTAAATTACTTCCATGTAGTGGGTTGATATGAAGAGCTTATGATGCATATGTGTATATCTATTTTATATTTCTATTATTATGTAATTATTTGAATGTTGGTTAAATGCATACTTTGAACTGGAGACATATTTTGACATGTCATGGAATTTTTGTATTTCAATTCATGAAATGTTGTGCCATCATTAGGGATGGAAATGAATGTTTTTTATGGATATGGATAGTGAAATTATACTTATCAATGACTATGGGTTTTTAATTTTTTTAGCTTTATATTTGAATGTTATATGTATGAATGAGTTGGATGAATGACTAAATGAATTATATTTTGATATGAATTTCATTTTATTGTTTCAAATAGTCTTGTAATACATATAATGATTGTCATTTTATGGATAAATTCCTTCTGTGGACAGAAGCAGTCTCCCTAGATCAAGTGGTTTAATCTAGAAACAACCAAGACAATTTTTTTATGCTTTCCTTAGAGATGTTTGAAATATGGAAGGAATACCTACTTGGAATGAGATGCAAGCTTCCTCCTTCTCTCGACTTGTTATCTCCAGCTCCAACTCAAAATGCTAAAATTGGAACTTGTAAATCATTCAAAACAAGTAAGAGAACCAAAACATACAAATAGCATAAGCAAACAACTCTAAACAAGAAGCCAAGTATCCATCGTTCTACACATGCATAACTGAGACATAATGTATAGGAAAATAAGGCATCTTTAAATTAATAAAAGTAGGAGAAGATTCCAACTCGTGTAGGCCTTGACCTTGTAAATATCTCCTATCTATCTTGTCCTTCCTTTGCCACAATAGAAAGCCTTCAATCATACCTCAAGCACATGGATGGATTATGGACATCTAGACACAAATGAAAAGAATGAAGGCATAACTAAGAGTCTCCAAAATCCAACTCAGTCCCAATAGCAGGTAATGAATTTATAGGATAAATGAGGAGGTTGTGGATCCGTTAAATTAGGGTAAGATCCACTTTAGAAGGGGTTAATCTCCATGGGATAAGTGATAAGAGCTCATTGGTAGGAATTCAAGGACATTTATTTTTTTTCTCATTTCAAGCACCATTGCACTTGTAGTGAAAGCAAATTGCATTGACCAACACTTTTCCCTTTGATGCAACTTGTGCCATCACACTTACTAAACTATCTAAGTGCGAATAGGACCTAAATTAGGGTTTTGAGCCAATACAATGCATAATTTTTGGAACTAATTGAAAGGACATGCCTTTGGCCTTATAGGGGATGATTGCGAAGTGTGAATGGATAATGAGTGATCCAGATTCAAGGTCATTTGGTTGAATGTGACAAAATAGAATGTAACAGATTGCCCCCTAAAGCACAAAGTCAAAAGTAGTGGTTGAGGATTGAATTGATTTACCATGTGAAAAATATGGATAAAGAATAGACTGATTCGGATCATCAATGGTCTATTACAATACATTATCATCATGATATAATTGTTGAGGTAGGCATACCCATACTCAGCATATAAGCCAAATTACATGTACAATGATCAAAATGATTGTCATGTCTACTGATGACAGATTGTGGACCCATGCTTGGATGACTTTTTGTATGACCATAGTCATAATACTTTGTATTCTTGTATGAATCCTAAAGTCACATCCTAGATGGATGAAACTAGATCTAGGGTCTTCTACCTCTCCACTCAATAGTACGAGTCTAACCATGTGAATAGATGCACTGGAGTCGAACATGGTAAACTCCATCTGATTACCAACCAATGATGAAAGTTGTTAGGACACGAGAGGAACCATATATGATGATAATGGCACTCAAGGTACTAAAGCGCAATCTATGAGGTGTGAATGAATGATCTAAAGTTGAACACCACACAAAATCTTCTTGTCGAATGCCAATGATGAGCACCTGTTGTTGGAAGTGAGGAAAATTTATATTGAGGTATGCAAGGTCCAAGGCACTGAAGGGAGTTTCTAAGTCAACTTCCTGGATAATACACTAATGTCTATAGGAAGAAACCTGTCATGGGAGGGCCTTAATTTATCCCATATCAATGACATGAAATGGGTATTAAGATTTGAGACAAAATGTTGATGATTAAGAGCTAGCTTAGGCACGACAAACATGAAAGAAGGATTAAAATTATTGTAGCATATTTCAAATGAGGGGACTTCTCTTCAACATGTCGGTGACACATTTTGGAGTTGGCATAATTGACTCAAAGACCTATCATGAAGGCTACTATTAAGATGTGATCAATAGAGAGGCAAGAGGATTCCCCAAACCAAAATAGTCACAAAAGGTGAGAGAGTGTCATATTCAAGAGAGACTCGCTACCATAAATAGGTTTTATGCCCTGTTTCCCCAATTTCCCAACCATTTCTGGCCAATACCTCTTTATTCTTTTACAGTCTTGAGGAATATAACGTATGCTTCTCCTATAAGCTCATCCTTTAGATGAATCCTTCTAAGTATTTTTAACGAAACATAAGAAGGAGTGGTCGAGTATCGTCATGATTGACAAGTCCCATGTTGTGTATATTTTTACGAGTCCAACAAAGGTGTAACTCGATTTCTTTTTCATGTTTAGAAATCTTGAAAAAGAGGAAAAAAAGAAAACTCCAAGAGGTTCATTTTCGTAAATTTAGTCCCTTGGGCCTGAAAAGGCATAAAACAATACCCAAGAGAACCTTTTATTCATGCTTGACTAAAGTATTCCTTTTTCATATATAGTCCATCCAGTTTGAAAAAGGGTTACATTTATACTGGGCAGATGTCCTTTCATTTACTTTATTGAGTTCAAAAGAGAGAAGTGCTCGACACTCTTTTCATATATTAGGAGTCTGAAAAGGGTTTAAAGGAAACTCCTCCTGGGGGAATGAGTTGTATAAAGGGTAGAAACTAGTGCTAGTCATGATGGAATTGCTCAAAACATGTATAGGTCAAGAGGCAGGCTAATAAGACCACTCATCTCAATGGTTCCTTAAGAAAAGGTAAAAAACAAGTGAAAACGAATGATTGGCCAAGAAGATGATGATGATGGAGTGAGAAAACCAAGGTTCATCTTGAAAAAATACGCTGATAAAAAATGGAAATCATGAGAATAGTTTTCATTTTTATACAAGATTGAAACAAATGAAAAAAAATATGCTTGAAAGTGGTTTCATTTTTACACAATCTTGAAACTGAGAAAAACTATGCTTGAGAGTGGTTTCATTTTTACACAAGATTGAAATAAAGAAAAACTATGCTTGAGAGTGATTTCATTTTTACACAAGCTTGAAACAGAGAAAAACTATGCTCGTGTTAACCTATTTCATTTTTTAACGAGCTTAACACAAGAAAATTAACTATGATCATGGAACCTTGTTTCATTTTTTAGCGAGCTTGACATAAGGGAAGGAACTATGCTCAAACTTTATTTACCTTGAACATGGCCCCAAGAGGCCATGTATTCGAAGAGGTGTTCATCAAATGGAAGAACAATAATCTGGAAGGAATTAAGGGGTCCAATGAAAAGATCATGCCCCAATGCCCCCAGTAAATGATTCACCATATCACCTACAGAATCTAGGTCAGAATAAGTTGAACAAATAGTAAGAAGCTTTGATTCATCGGTAGGTGTGAGCATAGGATAGGTTACCACATAATTAACCTGTGGTGGAGGAGATACCACTTGCATATTTTGAACATTTAGGGAAGTTGGATGATTAGCAGTCAAATCAGGACTAACAAATGAAAGTTGACCAATAGTCATAATTTTTCCATCATGTGGGAAATACATCACTCGAAAGAGTGTGGAAACAACAACATTCATAGCATATACATAGTCTCTCCCAAGGAGTAAATTGAAATCCAAGGGCCTGGGACTACCATAAAATCAATACATACAATAATTCCTTCCAAGGCAATAAGAAGTTGAGGAAGGATCCCTAAAGGTTGACTGGTTCTTTTGTTGAAAGTCAACATATTATGGGTAACAAACACAATATGAGGGGGACCCAAATGTTGCCAAACAGTCGAGGATAGAATGCTAATATAAGCACCCTCGTCAATAATAGTGTGATATATGTCCTTATCACAAGACTTGACCATGACTTGGAAAGGCATGTAAGAAGGGTGATGGGGTTTTGTTAATTGATTCCAATCAAGGACACTAATCTCATTATTTGGAGGGGGTTTCATGAGAATGGGAGGCATATCCCCTTGTTTTATGGGATCTGAAGAAACGAGAAGAACCTGAGCGGTATGTGCTTCACTCTCAAATGGGAGAGCACAATTATAAACTTGACTCTCTAAGGCGAGAGTACGATCAACTGAAGGTGGAATCAAGCTGACCACTTTCTCAACCAATGGTTGGTTGGGAACAAACTCACGGAATTCACTTTTAGAGAGAGTGGGATTGACTATAACTGGGTCAATTACTTCATCAACTTATGGAGGATTGGAGGAAATATTTCGGTAGCTAGTTGGAAGTTGCTATTGAGAATTAGTAAGGTTTTCCAACACTTTGGATGGTTCATCCATATAAGGGGAAAGGTGAATTTGATGATTTTATTCACATAACCTACATGGAAACTTAAAATTTTCATTTTTCCCAAGGACCTTATCATCACTAGTTAATGATTTTTCACGAGCATGATCTATAGAGTCTGATGACCGGGGCTAATCTGGGCCTGTAGACCACGCTTCTAATACCTAGGGGATGCTAAGAAAATCTCTAAGAAGATGGTAACCCTTAAAAATCTTGCAAGGGATTTAACTCTACGAGGCTTGTTGGAAGGTTTCTCAACATTAGCTACATTCACAACAATGGTTGCCTAGTTGGTCCCTTGCTTATTTGGCTTCTTCTTCATCTTCCATTTATTATCCTTCTTAGCCTCCTGGTTGCTAGCATCAATACCAAGCGAGGAAGAAGAAAGGGATGAAGAGACATTGGGTGAAGAATCCAAAGGTTCAACTTGAGAATAAACTTGAGGTTGATTTTGTTTAGGTGGAGGACTTCGTTTTGGAGCAGTTTGAACACTCGGGACCAAACAAGTTGAAAGAAACCATACTGGTAAACATATAGTAAATACAGGAAGGGACAATGTATCCATATAAGAAGCACTTGTATTTTCAAAAGAGGGAAAAGGACCAAGATTCCTATCAGAGGGGTTTCCTTGACTGGCAGACTTTGAAACTGTTACCATTAGACTCAACCTAAGGTCTACTAAGGAGTAGATAGTGAGTTAATTAATTTATTTTAAAAAGTAAAAACATAAATAAAAATAAAGAGGGGTAACTAGGCATATAAGGTTTACCAAGTCACTGTGAACTGCAATACATGGTTAATTATGTGCATGAAATCTCCCCAAATGTTGTGTTCACTGTATCACAGTTAACAATGTGGCTAACTCAGTTACCTATGGCAGGATTACAACCTAGTGGGTTCTTCCAAAATATACCTAGAGGTACATGGAAGCACAGCCTGTAGTAGTGTTTTCTAATGTGTAATTTTACGATGGGGGCATTTCAATATACTCATTGTACATGGAGCATCGTCCTTTATACCAAAAGGTACGTGGAAGAATGTTTTGATATAATCCAATGTATATGGAAAACTAACCATCCTTTGGATTTAACGTTGACAAGTAACAATAGATCCTACATTTTGAGACGTCAGAACACGTCTTCTAGCCTAGACCACTAAATGTGTCTTTAATGTTCCAAACACTCCTTAGGTTAAGTGATAAACTTTAATATTGATCTTGATTAAGGTTTCGGTTTCAAGGCTTGAAATGAATTCACCTAAACTCCTAAAATGAAACTAGCATGTGAAAATGAATGATTTTCATTCAATAAATATCTAACTAAAGAAGGGAAGGAGTTTCAAATAATCAATGCAGAAAACAATGCTTCTAAATAAGACCTTCAAAGACACTTCCAATTTCACAAATTCAAAGCCCTAATCAATAATAAGTTGTATTCTTTTTGTTTTTGAATTTTCATAATGCAAATAAAACTCAAACTATGATAATATTAAAGAAACAAAAGAAAATCATATAGATTACAATTGTAGTATGAAATGTCTTTCGATGAATCAATAGCCAAGCCAAATTCTTACAAGCTCTATTTGATAAGAATAAAGTGATTTCATATCAAAAAGCAATCAAACTCAAATTCACACAAGCTATTGACTTTATAAAGACCTTAAATAGACTGGAGACTTGGAGAAACACTACCACTAAAGCATAATTTAGAGCAAACAAAAGGGAATTCAAAATTTCCAAGTTACAGGAATCACCGCAATTAGCATAACTGCAGTAGAGAGATGCATCACACATAATACATAGGAAAAATGCAATGCATCGCACCTAATACATGGATAAACTGAAATGAATCCAATCACCACACTTAATACACATGAAAACTACGATGCATCTCACTTACTGTTGTTATAACCCCATTTTCCACTCCATTATAGTGAGAGAAACCAAATACCAATTTACCTCAATTGTTTGGCTAAAATGCATCCCTTTTCACCTTTTATTTTACTAATGTGAGATTTATCCCATGATAAAGGAGCGGAATTACGTGATTGAGTTATTTCTCATAATTAATTTGCCAAAATATTATAATCTGAGACAATTATTATTTCATAATTGAGATAATTGAGAAAAAGCTCATAATTGTGAAAAAGGTTTCTAGAGTTTGTCATTCCCAAGGAGATAAAATTGACCCACTTGTGTATGAGTTGGCTAGGGGTCCATTATTGAAGAAGTTTCCTAAATTCTCAAGCCCCTAGGTGTCTAGATACATTCTCCTGGAGGATAGAATGAGCCTATATAATCTCACTAAGAGGAAAGGGGGTAAGGGGATAGTGTCCAAACTATGGCGCGGGATCTTTGTTGTATTGGGAGAGGAGACCATACTACAAGATGGAGGAGAGGATATCCTTTGCTAGAAGGTATACATTTGATGTACTTTCATTTATATGTTTGATTAAAAATCTATGTTCCTTCCCTTTATATCAGTTTTGTAGAAATTATATAAGTGATTTCTAGATGTTTTGAGCTGACGAAATTTTGGGGAAAATCACTTGTCATATTTTTTTGGTTGTGTTTGTGTGCAGGATTTGGATTGGGAGTGGTTGAAAGATATCGCTTGATTGGAGCGCAAGGATTCTGCATCAGGCCCAAAACCCTTCACTAACCTGTTAGGAGGTAAGGTACTTTCTCATAATTGATATCATAAAAAATTGCATCGAAACTACATGCATGGCCATCTTGATTGGGGATTGTTTTTATATTGTATTAGCCATTATATTTTGTTTTATGGTGATATCAATCAGGCATGAGATCACGGAGAAATAGCTCCTTGCATAATTAAATGCAACATAAGTGGTGCTTTCAATGAGAGCATTTTTATTTTTCCCTCTTTGTTTAAGATCTCCTCTTCTTCTTTACATTTTTTAGTTTTCTCTTCTTCCCATTGAGTTCTCTATATTTTTTTGGATTCATTTTGATCTCCATTGATTTTACTTGCTTCATATCTAAGCTATCTTAGATTTGGAGTTTTATTTTTGTTTTTGTATGAGATAAGAATAGATTTGGGAATTAAAATCGAATTCTAGAATTTTATGTACATAATTTGATTGAATTGACCGCAGATCTGGATTCCTCTTATAATTTCGTCCAAAAAAAACAAAAGATCACTAAAAATAGATGTCGTATGAGGATTTTATGGGTAATTGAAGTTTTCTAGTCGAATTTTTTCCCTAGTCGCTCTCAAAGAGAGTCATCTATGCATCTAGGGTCCCTAGATATCGTCGTGCTGATGTGATGAGAGCGTCCCTAGTCGCTCTAATCCAGTTTTGCACCAATGACCGAGATTTTAGCCATAGAAAAAGCCTTGATCTGTTCTGAGTTTCTTCACCCATGTTCCTACTCAGTCTTGGCCCCTTATTCATCTACTAGGTTTGGTCCAAATCCGTTGTTATTTGTTGGATTCCCTTAGATCAGTCACTTTTCATCTAGGTGATTTTTTCATATTTGATTGGGCTTAGGCCCTATTATTATTTGCTGATCTGGTTAGAGGTTTGTGTGATTTATGGTTTTCTGCTACTGGTTAATAGCTATATGTGTCTGGTTTATCCTTTTCTGTCCAAATTTTTCCATTTCTTTTAGTCCTTCAATTTTCCTTTCAAGCCTTTTATGGATTCTTTGGTTTGCGACTTGATTTTCCTCTCTAGGTCTCACTTTTAGATCTGATTGCCTATTACCAATGATTGTTTAGGCCTGATCCATGCCTTATTGATATATTTTTGTCACTTTCATTCATTATTGTTGCCTCTTATTGAGAATTTTTTCTCTTATTTGGGTTATTTTCGTCACAATTGGTGGTGTTGTGTTTTGGTTGTTTATTTGTCATCTAGAAAAGTTCTCTTGAGTTTGTTTTAATTGTTTTTTATCACCCTCATTTGATCTTTTTTAGGCCTTTCTACCTCTAGGGTTAGGTTGTGACCTTTGTAGACCATTGGCCTTGTTTGGGACATTGTACTACAACCCTAGCTTGATGACGTTTCCCTCCCTCTTTCACTTTTGGCTTTCGATTTGATCTCTTTGAGTGTGTTTCTTTGATTGGGCTTTGTATTCCTAGTTGTGACACTTTTGGAGTGCTTTGCGTTCTTTCTTGGGAGTATTTTCCTTTGTTTTCTTTTCGGTTGATTTGTTGTTCCTTCTTGTTTTATTTTGGGTCATTAATTCAAAAATTTTTGGATAATTTACATTTAAGAAGATTTAGTGAAGAGGTGCATCATAATAGGCATTGGTGTGTTAGAAGACTCTTGCCCTCTTGTAGTTAGCATTCATCGAATTGAAAATTTAAAATTTCATATAGCTACATTAGGGTGACTAACTAAGTGTCATTCACACCATCTCAATTTCATGCTGCATCCCGCTTGTGTAAAAAACAACCACTAAAATCAACGCGATAATAAAATTAACTGGAGTCATCTTTTACTTTCATTGGTAGTACACCAGCACTAGCTTAGGCTAGAGCCTTGGAGATAGGAGTGTGAGTTAACTTCTCCAAGACTTCAAAATCAACTTAGTAGCTTGCAGTAGGGAGTTAGATCCATTTGCAGTAGTGCAGTCTGGGAAGCCCTTCTCACAAGAGGGTTAAGCATGAGGTTACATTTGGACTAGGCGGGGTGACATGACCCATTTCGCTTAGTTTCGGGTTGCACAATATAGCGGAATATCCACACATATAAACGATGTCATTATCACTTGGGGACCACTTGGGAGGCAACTCTCAAGGGGGTTTCAGTCTTAGCTCCTTTTGGGGGTTAAGTTTCCTACCCTTGCATGTGGATTTGTCGTGCGACTATCCCCCAGGTTGTGCTATTATTTGTGATGACCATAGTGGCCTATCTTCTTAGGGCTCATACACAGGTGCAAGGTCGGGGTCATCTTCTCTTTACCTAGGACATATATTATTCATACTCTCTCAGTCCTCTCGGGGGGTGTTCCACATCTTGTGAGGGAACTTGGTCTAAGTTTGTAGCTAAAATGTTGGGAATCAGGTCACTAGTATAATTGTTCCACTGCCATCTTCTTTGTTTTTTGGTTTTTGTGTGCTATCTTTTATGAAGTTTCTAGCATGTGTTGTTTGGTCTGAGTTAGTATTTTTGGCCTTAGGGTGTTTTCACTCACAAAATTGTTTTAAAATTATTAGCTATCACACTGGTTGAATTTGTTCATCGATTATCTCATCGTCTTCACAGTTTCCCTCCTGAACGAGGTGGACTTGTTACCCCTGCACAGAGAGTGCCTGCTAGTGCTCAAGGCTTAGACCAACACATTGTCTAAAAATATATACATGGTCCTTCTGATAGTGACACGATTTCTATCGATACTTTGGTAGATGACTCTAACACACCTACCAATCCACTGTTGACTGATCCTTTAGGACTAGAGTTATTGCGGCTAAATCCTGATGGTTCTACACCAGCCTATGCTTACATGCCTTTGTCTGTAATTCACCCTACTCTGAGACTTCCTTACCTTCTACATTGACAGTATCTGTTTCCATGTCATCACTGCCACCTCAGAGTGTGGCTCTACCCACTCCTCTGTCCACACCTCTCACTTCCTCTTGGGGAATTCCACCAGTTACTTCTATAAACCTTGCAAATTTCTTGAACATTTGCATGCCCACACCATCTCCTATGCTGACCATGGCACCTCAACCTAGTCATCCCATAGGTTCAGGAATCCTTGCATCACATTTTTCTCAACCAACTATTCATCTTCCACAGTTAGGCATGGGTAGTTTTAGTAATATGTGGGGGGAATCACCAGTTGTTCCTGGTCAGCCCGGTGGAATGATCCGAATCAGATCCATAAAAGACTGTCAGAGAACCATGACTGTATCAGGTCGGGCCAAATCTCAAAGACTTCAGAACCATGATCAAAAACACCCCTAAACCAGTGGCAATGGCAACCAACGTGGAATGACGAGGACCTCGGTCAAAGCGCACTGACCAAGGGCCATGGAGACTGCGCAGGAGGTCAAATTAGCTCATGGGAGCCCCAGATTGGGAAACTAAGGAGGTGCTAATCACGCATCATTGGGAAAATAGGCCAAAATGGGGGAAGCCCGAGCACATATACGCATGGAAAATCAGAGAACCGCGGGCAGAAAAGGAAAAAGCGCTAAAAGGACAAAGGCGGGACCTACGCTCTGGAAACCGACGATATTGCTCGGGGCACCCTCAAACGGTAGACAGTTTGGATGGAAGCGGAGCGATCCCACTCAATGATCGACACGTGGCAAGTGAAGGTGAGAGAAAATTGTCATTGATTGCGCATTATCGATCGATCAAGTCAACGACGCGGGACGTGCATATGGCATCGGATCTGGAGGTGCCAGATCGGACGACAGAGATGTGCCCGATAGAGAAAGCGAAGTCGACGAAGGAATACGCCATGATTTGTAAAGATTTGGAATCTATTTGACTGCCACAGTGGAGGAAACACTTCATCCACGATGTAACTGAATAAACGAACCGACGGAGCAGGCTAGTGCCATTTAGAGGAAGACAAGTGGCCACTTCCTGAGCGTTCATGCTGACACCAAATAAGGAACTCCAAGCACAACTGCAGAGGGTGAATCAACAGTGGCGGAAGAGGAACCGAACTAGCATGAGTTCAAATGGCTAAAAGCCATGAACAAAAACAGAATACACAAGTCGAGTCAGTTAGAACAAACCCCGAGAGGAGGACTGAACACTGAGAGATAGAAACCAGAGAAAGAAGAGAGTGAAGAAAAAGTAGAAAGACACAGGGAGCCGAGCTGACCAATGGCAGCGTCGAGCACCATAGCTTGAGAAATTCAATCCATCCCATAGCGGAATCTATCTGGATTGAGCACCACATTTGGTTCTTTCCGCTGTAGACCATAAGGTCACAGAACTAGTAGGAAGAAGAAGAGTCTGTGTACTCCAGTGGCTTGGGGAATCTAAGAACCACCCTTCCAAGCAAGCCTGCTTCAGGAGAACTCACATTGAGTCCCTGTATTGTAATTCTCTACTTAAAGGCACAATACAACAAGGCCACCACTGAAAGCTAGACCAGAGATGTAGCCTTGGAGAATAGGGTGATATCCTTATTAAAATTATTCTGTCGCTTACTGTATTTCTCTGTTGTCTTTCCATTTTAATGTCTGTGTATTGGCATTCTGATCATTCCGTCGCTTCAATAACACAGAACACACACACTAGCACGAGTCTGTAATACCTTTGTTTAATAAATCTTTAACTGATGTCACTCATAGGGTGAATATCAGATCAAGTGGTATCAGAGCTCTAGGCTGTAAGGTTAGACAAGCTTGTGTTGGTTTAGCTATGAATGCTCACAAGATCAAAGCTCAAATTAGGAAAAGGAGAGTTGGTGGAAACTAATCCTGAAATTGGGAGAGTCTATTCTTGGAAGACAATGTCAGAGGAAGGTTCTATGGGGCCAGACCCTCAATTCCTAGAGAGTTTCCTAGCTATCAAGTCTATGGTAGAGGAAATGTATAGGGACTTTAGAAAGCATAAGGATGAAGATTCATCAATTTCTAAACAAGATAAAGAAGAAGATAAGTCTCATTCCCGTGACCACTCAAAAGGAAAAGGGAAAAAGAAAACTTTCTCACACCTCCTAATAGCTCTGTGCATAATAAGAAAGCATCTTTGATTAAGCTAGATGTTAAATTTGATTTGCCTATATATGATGGAGAGATAAATGCTGAAAAGTTGGACAATTGGATTAGACAAATTGATGTGTATTGCAGAGTGTAGAACATCAACTTAGACAAGAATTCAGCAGGCAAGCCTATGCCTAGGAGGCACTACCTTGGTTTGTTGGGAAGGAAAAACCCAAGCTGATATGAAAAAACATGGTAAGACCATCTCTGTCTGGAGTGAATTTTTTTCTGCAATCAAGAAGCAGTTCTATCCGTTGGCCTACATGCAACAAGAAATGATGAGTTGGCAAACTCTTCAGCAGTTGAAAGGGCAAAGTGTGCAAGGGTATACTCAAGAGTTCATAAAGAGAGCATTGATGTTGGGCATCTCATTAGACTCACCAGAGACTCTTCTGAAGTACGTTGGTGGTCTACATAGCTACATGAGGTATACCATCCTCATGTTTAATCCCACTAATATAGATGAGGTATTTATACAAGCTACTCATCTAGAAGCTAGAAGAAAGAATGGAAATCCAGAAGTTGGGGGACCATCCCAACCCACTGTAAGCAAGAGAAAGGAGAAAAGACAGTAGAAGTGGAAAGCACCGAAGGCTAATATTGCACATAAAAGAAAAGCTTCATGCACTCATTGTAAAAAGGAGGGGCATGATGATGAGCACTCTTGGATTCTGCATCCAGAGCTGAGACCTAAGAAGTCCGAGGGCAAGAAGAAGAAGATTGCTGCAACTATTCAGAAAGATTTGGGGTCAAACTCGGGAGATGAAACAATCATTGTAGCCACACGTATAAAAGGTAAGAATTCTGAAGCATCTACTAGTAATTCTGCTCAAACTATTATTGATGAAGAACATGAGCTTTTTCATATTCGAGTTATTTCCAAAAATCAAAAGATTGATACTTTGTTTGATAGTGGCTCACAAGTAAATTTGATTTCTGAAGCAATTGTAAAGAAATTGGATTAGCAACTACACCTCACAAGAAACCACACCCATTAGGATGGTTGAATGATAAAGCACAACTACAAGTGACTAGATAGTGCAAACTCAAGTTTTATTTGGGTCAACATTTGTAGATGAGGTTGAGTTAGACATAACTCCTTTAGATATATGTGGAATTGTTTTAGGAAGTCCTTAGTTATATCATAGAAAGGCTATTTTCTATAGAGCTGAGAACAAGTATCTACTTGTTAAAGATGGAATCGAATACTTTGTAAGAGCTCACAAGCTCAAGAATAATTATACTCTCATTAAATTCTGGGTAGATGAAAAGAATGATAAATTCATGCAAACAATTCTTACTAATGGTTGTAAAGGAAAAGAAACCTGATAAAACCAATGTATTTGAGGGCTATAATGCTCAGTAGCAAGATGATATAGAAAACATTGTTTCAGAGTATGATGTCCTGTTTCAGGAACCCAAAGGTCTGCCACCCAAAAATGATATTATTTTGCAACAAGATGTTCCATTGCCTAACATTGGGATGTATAGGTTGTCTGCTTTAGAGATTGCTGAAATCAAGAAGCAGGTGCAGGAGTTGCTCGAGAAGGGATTCATCAAGCCTAACACATCACCATGTGGGTCACCAATCATTTTGGTGAGAAAGAAAGATGGCTCGTGGAGAATATGCATTGACTACCGAGCACTGAATAAGATAACAATAAAAAATCATTATCCCCTTCCTTGCATAGATGATATTTTAGATCAACTGAAGGAAGCTGTTTATTTCACCAAGCCGGATTTGCACGGTGGATACCATCAGGTCAGAGTTGCAGAGCAAGATGCATGGAATACTGCTTTTAAAACAAAGCAGGGATTGTATGAGTGGCTGGTTATGCCTTTTGGCTTGACCAATGCCCTTGCTACTTTCATGAGATTAATGAATGAAGTACTCCGACCTTTTCTTGATGATTTTGTTATTATGTATTTGGATGACATTTTGATTTTTAGTAAAACGTGGGAAGAAAACTTAAAGCATGTTAAGTGGACATTAGATGTTTTGAAAAGAGAAAAAATTATGTTAAACTCTCAAAATGTGAATTTGGCAAAACATCTCTAAATTATTTGGGTCATATAGTAGGGAATGGTGAATTGAAAATAGATCCCTCTAAAGTGGCAGTGATTGTAAATTGGCCTAAACCCAAGTCTGCTACAGAAGTGAGAAGCTTCTTAGGAGAAGCACAATGTTGGAGGAATTTCATTTCTAATTTTTCCTCAATTGCAGCTCCCTTACATGCTTTGACAGGATTGAACAAGGTGTTTCAGTGGGGAGGCAAACATCAGAACACCTTCGACACCTTGAAGGAAAAGATTAGTACAACATCTGTACTAGCACTGTCAGATCTACAAAGACCATTTGAGATCCAAACAGATGCTAGTGACTATGCCATGGGAGCAGTGTTGACACAACACGGTAAACCCATATGTTATAATTTTGAGACTTTCAATCCTGCAGTAGTTAACTATCCTTCATATGATAAAGAATTGTATGCGTTAATTCAGAGTGTGAAAAAGTGGAAACATTACTTAATGGGCAAAGAGAAAATAATACATACTGATCATCAGCCACTTTGGTGGGCTTCATTATTGCAGCAATAATGATGCAACTCCTGGGACTCCCTTCTTTACTTTTATCAACCCAGTAGTTCCTAACAAACTTGGAAGCCACGATGCTATATGCACAAGTACTAGTTCTTGCCGCAGGATGTCACTTGATCAGCTGGCACGAGTCCACTAGGAGCTCAAGCCAACTTCTATGAGTTCTTAGAAGAAACTTTTAACTGTGATGGACGAAAGCTAACTCAAAAGAGGCTCATCTACTTGCAGAAAGAAGATGAAAGCTAAAAGGAAATGCAAACCTTAGCAAACCCTAGTTTTGCTGACTAACCCTACTGGTGCAAGTAAAAGGAAGAAAGCTACAGAAATGGATGCCAATTACTCTTAGAAAGGTAAAGTGCATGTGTCTAAGCTATCTCTGAAGTGGAATTTGAAAAAGGAGCATCTTTTTGTATTTTTGAATCATATTTGTGGAATTATCTTGCATGTGTTCGATTGTTGTTGACTATGTAGAGATGAGGTGAGGAATGGAACTAGTGAGGCGCTTGCAGGAGGTTGGTAAGGTGAGAAGAGGGCCTAAGGGGTCCCTAGCACCCTTCCAGAGAGTTTCACAGTGATCGGATCTCAAGAAACTACTTTCGTGAGCTTCTATAGGAAGTCTGCAGGGGTTCTACATGATGTACTATAACTTATACAGGATGTTCCAAAAAGAGGATTTTGGAGGGTTGATGGAGGAAAATGGTGGGAAAGTGGAAATGGAGGTGATATAAGGGTTTGAGGAGGTCTAGGACTTGGTGAATGAGGATGAGGAGTGGTTAAGGTGATCGGATTTGGTTCAAGGACGGAGGGAGCAAGGTTGCACAAAGATATGGGAATTAGGGCAAAGTGAGAGAATGTGGAAAATGAAAGGCAAGAATCTAAGTTAGAGGACAAAGCAAGTTGCATTGATGGGGTAAGGGTAGGCAAAGAGGTAATACATATGCTCTGTACACTATTTCTCAAGACTGATCAAAGAAAGACTAGAAAAACCAAAGATCTAGCTATTTTGACCTTCTTTGACCTAAAAACCAGAAACATGATGAACATAAGTTTATTGGCAGAAAATAATGCAAGATAACTATGGAAACTAAGCAAGAAAAAATTCTAAACATGCAAGTACAACTGGTATCAACTTTCCTAACGAAAAATATAACACTAGCAATTGCATGAAGAGGCAAAAACAATGTTTTTGTGGCAGCAAGTATGCCTTGGTCTCAGCTCATGGTCCCAAGGAGGGAGAGATGAGATCAAGGGTTGCTTGATGGTATTTTTTGAAGATATTTTCTGTTACCAACCTATCAAATCAACCTGAAGCAGAAAAATCTATCTTAATCATCAAAAGTAACAAAGCAAGGTCTTAACCTAAATAGTATAAATTATTCTATGAATGCAACAAAGACACATAAAAGTATACAAAGGAGGTACTGGACACTTGAGTTGGGCCCAACCCCAAGAGCTACAACCTCCTAAGAAAGATTAGAGCTGGTGCAAAGTTGGATTCATCTTTATTGATCAAGAAATAATAGTTACATCCCCAAAACTGTCTACAAGAAAAAGCTCGAAAATGTGCTGAAATGCAGAGCTAACCTACTGACTAAAATCTAACTAACATCTGACTAAAATCGAACTAACAAAATGACTAATTGGCTAACTGAAATGAGGCCCTAAGCCATCTTATTTATACAAATTGAGGACCCCAACAGGCCTCATAAACTTTAGGAACTCGGCTGCCAAAACTTGCAGTTAACAACAACTTTACTAGCCCTTGCTCGACTGCCCTTGTGATAATCAATCTGGTGGCCCTTGAACTCCGAGCTGGTGGTGGAGAATTCGAGGTAAGGGCTCATAAATTAAGGGGACACCTTCCTACATATCCTCTCCACGAATTTGGCTGCCAAGTGCTCATTTAAACCTTTGATTTTGTCTCCAAATTGACCAAAAAAACTACATATAGCACACATTAGACTTGTTGGAATAATGACTAACCCAATTCACTCTATTAGCATAAATATAATAAAAAACATGCAATAAAATTAATTACCCATTTCTGGGGCTCATCACACTTCAATATCTACACTCCCAAACTAAGTTGCAGCAATCAAGACATTACAGATGGATGGGTTTTCTACAACAGTTTCATTTAGTCATCAGATATCGAAAGGGCATACATAACAAGGTTGCAGACATGTTATCTAGACCTATTAAAAATGCATCTACCATACCTAAGCATAATTCTGTGCTACATGAAAGCTACATAAAACAATATGCTCAGGATATGGACTTTAAATATGTATATGCAACTTTGAGTCAAGGCAGAAAGGTAGAAGAATTGGACTATCATATGAAGGATCGGCTCTTATATCATTGTGGGAAACTTTGCATTCCACAAACAAAGAGAGTAAAGATAATTAGAGAGGCACACACTTCTCTGATATCAGGTCACTTTGGGGTAAGTAAAACAGTTGCACAACTGCAAAGATTTTGTTATTGGCCGAAAATGAATGAGACAATTTCTAGATATGTAAGAGGGTGTACTATGTGTGCTAAAAGCAAGCCCAACAATAGAAAACTAGGCTAATACACTCCTTTACCAGTTCCATTTCACCCTTGGGAAAGTGTTTCTATGGATTTTGTTGGAGGACTGCCTAAATCTAGGAATTTTCATGATTATCTATATGTGGTTGTGGATAGGTTCAAAAAAATGTGTATTTTGATACCTTGTAATAAACAAATTACAGCTGAACAAACTACAAAATTATTCTTTGAACATGTATGGGTTCATTTTGGATTACCCACTTCTATTGTATCTGATAAAGACGCCCGATCTGTGGGGAAGTTTTGGTCAAGTTTGTGGGAACTGATGGACACCAACTGAAGAAAAGCACCACTTTTCATACAAAAACTGATGGCCAGACAAAAGTAGTTAACTAGACAATGATCTAGTTAATGAGAGGATATTGCAGCAAACATCCTAAGCTTTGGGATGAACATTTGTGTTATGTGCAACATGCTTACAACAAATCCAAACACTCTTCTACACAAAGATCTCCTTTTGAGACCTGTTTTGGTTTCATACCAAGGTCCCCTTTGGCTTTTTTCTTTGGTAAAGATACTATGGTTGATGGACACAGTGATGTGGACAAGGCAACTAGGTTCATTGAACAGATCTAGGAGATCCACCAGGCAGTACAGGAACAATTGGAAAAGAGCCAAGCCAAATATAAGGCTAGGCATGACAAGCATCAGATGGAGCATAGTTTTCAAGTTGGAGACTACGTCTGGCTGTATATCATCAAGGACATGATGCAAGGTGAAGGTAAAAAGCTAAAACCTATTAGGTATGGACCCTTCAAAATAACTGAGAAGATTAGGGAAAATTCTTTTCGCCTTGATCTACCAACTTACATGCACATCTACTAAGTCGTAAATGTAGATTGCTTGAGATTGTTTGAACCTTCAATGATTGGGGATCCTGAAGAGCAAAGTCAATTGCCTTCTATTGATGACCTGCTACTTGAATATCTTAATGAATTGCAGGAAGACACAGTCTTGGACAGGAAGGTGAGGATGACGCACAGAGGGGATGTTGAGTACCTCAGAATTGGACTCAAAGGTTCGAAGCCGAGCAATGCAAAGTGGATTGAGATTGGACAAGTGAGACAGCAGTATCCTCACTTAGTCGATGCTTAGAAAAAAACTAACTTTTTGGTGGTCCAAAAGCTTTTTCAATGGGAAGGCCGTGATTCGAATTGGATCCATAAAAGACTGTCAGAGAACCATGACTATATCAGGTCCGGACAAATCTCAAAGAATTCAGAACCATGATCAAAAACACCCCTGAACTAGTGGCAATGCAACCAACGTGGAACGACGTGGACCTCGGTCAAAGCACGCTGACAAAGGCCCATGGAGAATGCGCAAGAGGTCAAATTAACCCCTGGGAGCCCCAAATCAAGAAACATCGCTGGGAAAATGGGGCCAAAGTGGGGGAAGCCTGAGCACACAGACACATGGCGAATCGGAGAACTGTGGGTGGAAAAGGCAAAAGCGTTAAAAGGACAAAGGTGGGACCCGTGCTCTGGAAACTGGTGGTATTGCTCGGGGTGCCCTCAAATGGTAAATGGTTTTGGATGGAAGCGGAGCGATCCCACTCAACGATCGACGCATTGCAAGTGGAGGTGAGAGAAAACCATCGTTGATCGTGCGTTATCGGTCGAGCAAGTCTACCACGCGGTACATGCGTATGGCATCAGATCTGGAGGCCTCAGATTAGACGGTTGAGTCGCGCTTGATAGAGAAAGTGAAATTGACAAAGGAATACGCCACAGTTTGTAAAGATTTGGAATCCGTTTAACCGCCATGGTGGAGGAAAGACTTCATTTGCAACGTAACTAAAGAAACGAACTGACGAAGTAGGCTGGTGCCATTTAGAGGACGACAAGTGGCCACTTCCTGAGCGTTCATGCTGACGCCGAACAAAGAACTCCAAGTGCAGCTGCAGAAGGTGAATCGATAGTGGCGGAAGAGAAACAGAACCGACATGAGTTCAAATGGCTAAAAGACATGAACAAAGACAGAATACACAAGTCGAGTCAGTTAGAATAAACCCCGAGAGGAGGAATGAACACTGAGAGACAGAAACTAGAGAAAGAAGACAATGAAGCAAAAGTAGAAAGAGACAGAGGGCCGAGCTGACCAACGACAACGTCGAGCACCAGAGCTTGAGAAATTCAAGCCATCCCACAGTGGAATTTGTCTAGACTGAGCACCACATTTGGCTCTTTCCACTGTAGACCGGAAGGTCACATAACTGGTAGGAAGAAGAAGAGTCTGTGTACTCCAGTGGCTTGGGGAATCCAAGAACCACCTTGTCAAGAAAACCCGCTTCAAGAGAACTCACATTGAGTCCTTGTATTGTAATTCTCTGCTTAAAGGCACAATACAACAAGGCCACCACTGAAAGTTGGACCGGAGACGTAGCCCTGGAGAATAGGGTGAACTCCTTATTAAAATTCTTGTGTCTTTGTGTTTGCTTTCTATATTTCTCTGCTGTCTTTCCATTTTAATGTCTGTGTATTGGAAAACTGATCGATCCGTTGCTTCAATAACATAGAACACACACACCAACACATGAATCTGTAATACCTTTGTTTAATAAATCTATAATTGATGTCACTCATAGGGTGAATATCAGACCAGGGAAATGCCGCTTCGAGTATGTGACAAGCCTATTACAGTTCACTTTTTGGAGGGGCGCCACCTACCAATATTTTTACTAGGGGGCTATTTTACCTGGGGGCAACCCCACTACTAGTTCCATTTCTCATGTGAGTTATCCCCCTTATGTCAATCCTATTGTGCAGAGTAGTCCTTCTTATATCCTTGGGTACAACCCCATCAACAAGCATGCTTTTGGGGGTCCTTTGATCTTTGGAGATACTTACCTCGGGGGGAAACATCCATTTACCAGTCATGCTAGCCTACAACAACCTTATGTCGGGGTAAACCCTTTTCTTCACCAGCAGGTGCATCATTCTACTCCTTATATGGGGGGACCACATAGTTGGTCAATGGATTGTCCTACCTATGGCCCATTTAGTCAACTTCATAATCAATTTTTGTCTTCTCTTGATTATCCAGGTTTGCCTAAATTGACTAATGACTCCATCCGCTATGATCCCAGGTGGCCATCCATGCCTGCCAAATTACCATTTGATATTCCTAACTTTGAAGGAAAGCCTAGGGAGAATCCATCCATGCATATTACCACTTATCATTTGTGGTTTTCATCCAATTCTTTAGTTTATGATTATGTTAATCTTCGCTTATTCCAATGTATGTTGACTGGGGATGCTGCAAAGTGGTATATTGAGTTAGATATTACATCCTACGGTGACTTTTCCTCCCTTTCTCAAACCTTCTTGACAAACTTCCAATTTCCCTCTCGGTATGATATCGACTGTGATCTCTTGTATAATTTCAAGCAAGATGACACCACGTTAATCTCTGGTCATATTCATGGGTGGCATCATCACAAGCGATTATTAGGAACCAAGTTACTTGATGAGATCTTACGTAAATGGTTCATTCGATCTCTCTGACATCAGATTTATAAGGATGTGTCTATGTTTCGAGTTGTTATTGAGGAACAAGATATTTTAGTTGCCCAACAGTTAGATCTCATATATTCATAATCAGGTACAATTTATGAAGTATTGCCTAATGCCCCTAGGCATTCCATTGACCCTCCCAAGCCTATTCCTGGCTTGCATGCCGATGGTGTGACCGGGTCCATTTCCGATTCTATGAGCCAACTTGCTGCCAAACTTGGACAATTGATTGTTACATCTCAAGCCCCAACAAGTGCATTTGGATTTGCTAAAACGCCCCCACCTGAGAAGTCCACTAATGTTCTCACAGTGAAGTCCACTAATTGAAGAACAACAAGCAATTAGGTGGTAAAAAGAATAATAAGATAAATAAACCAAAAAATCAAAATGCTCAGGATTCCCAACCCAACCCTCAGAGTCAGGGAGGGGGCACTAGTGAATGTCACTGTAAAAACAAATTCCCCTGTAAAATTTGTCAAGGTGATCACCTTACTCATGAATGCCCTCGAATGGATGAAGTCCATAGGCTTCTTTCACCATCATCTGCTCAACAACCTATAATTTTGACTCATTTGTTCCCTACATAACCCCAACAACAGATGCTTGCTCAACCTCCTTGACCTCCACAAGGGGGAAATGAGGGGTCATATTCCCATCCTCCTCATAGTTCATCCATCTTCATGCACAAGGACTATGCGAGCCAAATCTTATGATGTTCCTCAGTCAAGTTCTCCCTCTAAGGACTCATCAACTTCACTACCTTCGACTAGAATTCTAACTTTGGATAATCCCATGGAACCTGTTGATCGCCCCCCACCAAGGGTATTCTCTAGAAGAGGACACATAATCCTTCTTCCCGGGCTACTCAACATTACATTATTGTTAAGGATATTGCCCAAGCTCCTTGTGCCATGTCTGCCTTGGAGGTCTTGCAAATTTTTCCTTAGCAGCACAAAGACTTGTTGTCTACCATTGGTGGAGTTGACTTGTCTGACTCTAGTCTCATTTCTTTTAACACTAACAAAGCCACTCCTCACCTTTCCCATCAGTTTTATTTTCAAATCATTGTGCGTATAATCCATCAGAATATTCATCACAATTTGGTGGATGAAGGATCTTCCACATGCATCATGTAAGTATCTTGCTAGAAGGCTCTTGGCTCTTTGATGTTCGCCACATCCATACGACTCTCCAAGATTTAGACAGACACAACTTTGTACCTAAGGGGGTTCTTCCAAATTTTTCCATTGAGTTAAGAGGGGAAATTGTATATGTCAATGTTGAAGTCATCGACGCTCCTTTGGACTATAACCTACTGCTTGGTCGTAGTTGTCTTTATTCCATGACCACAGTTGTCTCATCCGTGTTCCATGTACTTTTCTTTCGTCATGAAGGCAATATTGTGACCATTGCCTAATTAGACTATTGCGTGCAATCAACCCAAATTTCCACCACAGGGAATTTTGTACCACTTGTGGGAGATCACCTTGGTCAGTATGAGAGTGTTGTTGTGGGCTTATTTAAAAGATCATCTCTTATTGGGATATTTCCTCAACTCCCTACACCCAACACTGCTTCTAATTCTAGCAAAGATCTTATTCATATGATCTCTTTTGACACTTGTGGACCCCATCGACCTCCTGATCCTTGGGTGGTGTTGCCTATTATTATGGAAGTTGGTCAATCTAGTGAGCATCCTCTACCACCTCTTGTGGAAGAGACTTTCCCTCTAACAGTCCCATCAATACCTCCCGATGCTGGTGAGAAACTCCATCCCAATATGGAATATGACCAGGTACCTTTGCTCACATGGGTCATCCCTTCGCCTATTTCACATGAATCCCTCGATGAAACAGCCCCCCGACAAGTCATATTGTAGGTCATGAATTCACATATTGATCATCATAGGGAGGTTATGCCTCTTTTTGCCTGTAGTCTCCCGATTTGGAACACATAGAGCTTGACATATTAAATCTTGAACTGACCCCGGGGGCATCTCATCGACCTTCCTTAGAAGTGCCACCATGGATCGATTCAAGTCTTAGGATTCTAATGCTAATGAATTACCCACTTCCTTACCACTTGTTGATGAGAGTCTGTACCTCCTTTATGTCTTGATCCTCCCTTATGTCCTTAGGTTTATTTCGAGAGTGAAACTATGTTAGAATGTCCATGGCATGATCAACCTTTCTGGATTGGGCACTTTTATTTCCTTTGGCATGGCCCCACATTGATGAGCCATATGGTCACCTCATCCTCCATGAGTTCACATATAGAAACCCTTGGTCTGTGCCTAACAGTGGGCACACTTTAGCGTGACATACTGGACTATGTTGTGCTTGTACATATTACACATATTAGTATGATGTTTTTACCCTTTTTGGTTTGGTGTTCCATGCGACTATTTGTCATCCCTTATTTATGCCAAAAATCCAAAAAAACTATAAAACTAAAAAAACCAAAAATATATGATCATGTTTTTACCTCATCCATGTTTATTTCTTTCATTATGTGATTTAACCATGTGTCTAGTCTTTCTAGATGGTTTTAACAAGATAGGGTGGTGTTTCTATTGCAATATCCATTGGACCTTAGGTGCATTTCTCTTGAACCTGGCATATATGATTAGGTCATTTTTGTCAATATTTCATTTTGACTCCCAGCACCATTTTTACGCCTTAGGTCTGACCCTGTCATGTTTCAGTTTTTTCCACTTCCTTTATGAGATTACCCGCTTATGGATACCCTAGTTAGAACCTTTTTTCCATTTTGGTGTCCATGCAGTCATTTTTAATACTATTTGGAATTCCTCCTTCTAACCTGCCATGACCTAGAATTTGAGCCTCATGCCCTCTTCTTCATCTCATTTCTAGCTTTACCCTAGGAGGATTCCACCATCTTTATCCCTTATGATTGCCACTCTTCTATCAGCCTATTTTTGCAATTTGAGCCTTGGTTCCTTTTTTCCATCGTCATCATCTACTTGGTTGACCATCCACTTTTACTTGGTGTTTTACCCTTTCTTGGAGGAACCATTGCAATGTGTGGTCCTATTATCCAACCTTTTTTCCTCATTATGTCATGAGAAGTTCCAACATTACAGGATCCAGTTGCTACCCTTTATACCACTCGTTCCTCCAAGAGGAGTTTTATTTAAGCTCTTTTCAGACTCCTTAATCTAGAAAAGATTGTTGAGTGAACTTGTCGACTTCATGCTTGTTAAAGTACCTAAAGTGTCATCTCACAAGTATAATTTTAACCCTTTTCCAGACTGGGATAAAATAGTTACAAAAAAGGAATACCCTAGTCTATTGTGGCTAGGAGCTTCCCTCTTATATACTTTTATCTCTTTTTCGGGCTTGGGGGACAATTTTACGTAAAAGGAACATATAAAAAGAGAAGGGAGGGAAACATTTATTTCCATTAGTCATCAAAATGGCAGTGTCAGTCACGTCGCCCTTAAACATGGCACCTGTCTATATCATTATCTCACATTTGGGTTTTAGCTTGCCTAGGAGTTGTACCATACATATGAGTTTATTTACTCCTCCATATGGTTACTCTTCCAGTCATTTGGAGTGTGCTTCAATGCCTTCTTCATCTTTTCATGATATCACATGTTGCTCATTAGTCATGCTGCCAAGTCACCTTTGTGTCGTGTCATTATGTGCTCAATGGAAGTCTCATCCTGTGTTGGCCATTTGTAGTAGCCTATTAACCTTTTTGAGTCGACCATCCTTGTGTAAGTTGTACTTCATCTCATGACTTCATCCATACATCACATCATCCTAGTTTGTTCGATGTCAATTGATGGGGGATACATCAAGGCCCTCCTTTGATGAATCTTCTCCTGTCGACTTCAACTCATTATCCAGTAGATTGATCTAGGAACTAGTAGTACGTTGGATCTTGCAGACCTTAGTGGTAGGCTTCCTCGCGATACACAGTGGGTTTACATCATTGGCTCTTGATTGATTGAGTTCAATTGTGTTCGAAATCATCTCATTTATTTACACTTAGTGGAATGTACTAGGTACCTTGGCATCCATTTTCCTCATTCGCAGGTAATCAGGTGGTTTCTACCATGCTTGACTTCAACTCATCTATTTTCATGGTGTAGATTCGTATCATTGGGGTTATGTCAAAGACCCTAGGTTAGGGACATTTCACTCTTATATGGCATCCTTCCCAGGTTGCGTTGGAGTTATGTATCATCATGCACTTTGAATACTATCTTGAGACACTTCTTTGTATGTCATGTGTCTATAGTCCTACTGATCTATACTGTGACATAGATCCACACGTTTATTTGTTAGTGGATATGCTTCATTTACTGAGTCACATGGATCTAATGTGTATGTCTTTCATGCCGATGTTCTAGCACTTCATGTCATGGATCTGTAGTGTATGTTTTGGCGGCCATGTTTAGTATCTTCTTATGACCGAGCATGGGTATGCTCGCCTCGAGGATGTTATCAACACATATGAGACTTCAACACTTGAGTTCCTCCAATCTAGCTTCATAGTCTTGGATCCTCCCTCCCATTTTGAGAATTGAGTATTATTGTAATGCATTTCGTCCATCAGTTTCTAGTTTGACCTCGTGCATTAGGGGGCATATGTTATAACCCTATTTTCTACTCCATTATAGTGAGAGAAACCAAATATCAACTTACCTCAATTGTTTGGCTAAAATGCATTCATTTTCACCTTTTCTTTTACTTATGTGAGATTTATCCCATGATAAAAGAGTGGAATTACGTGATAGATTTATTTCTCATAATTAATTTGCCAAAATATTATAATATGAGATAATAATTATTTCATAATTGAGATAATTGAGAAAAAGCTCATTATTGTGAAAAAGGTTTCTAGAGTTTGTCATTCTGAAGGAGATAAACTTGACCCACTTGTGTATGAGTTGGCTAGGTGTCCATTATTGTAGAAGTTTATTAACTTCTCAAGCCCCTAGGTGTCTATATACATTCTTATGGAGGATAGAATGAGCCTGTATAATCTCACTAAGAGGAAAGGGGGTAAGCTGAGAGTATCCAAACTATAGCATGAGAGCTCTATTGTATTGGGAGAGGAGACCATACTACAAGCTTGAGGAGAGAATATCCTTTGCTAGAAGGTATACATTTGATGTACTTTCATTTATATCAGTTTTGCAGTAATTTATATGTGTGATTTCTAGATGTTTTGAGTTGAAAATATTTTGCGGAAGATCACTTGTCGTCTTTGTTTGGTTGTGTTTGTGAGAAGGCTTTGGATTAGGAGTGGATGAAAGAGATTGCTTGATTGAAGTGCAAGGATTCTACATCAGGCCCAAAAAACTTCACCAACCTGCGAGGAGGCAAGGTACTTGCTCATACTTTATAGCATCATAAATTGCATTGAAACTGCATGCATGGCCATCTGGATTGGGGATTGTTTTTAGATTGTATTAGCCATTCAATTTTGTTGTTTTGTGATCTTAATTGGGAATGAGATAATGGATCAATAACTCCTTGCATAATTAAATGCAACAATTTCCATCGAAACTGTAATGAATTGCATTGTCTCAGAAGAAAAAGTGTGATGGGGATCATTTTTCTTAAAACAAACAAATCAAACCCTAACCAAGCATGAAATCGAGATTTACTAAGTCCAATAATAGTTTGAACAAGAAAAATAGAGTCAATTTCAGAGGTCCTAAAATGCTAAGAAAATAAAACCACTAAAGAACATCATGTTCCCCAATGGAGTCACCAAGTTGTTTTATGGATAAATTCCTTCTACGGACAGAAGTAATCTCCCTAGACCTAGTGGCTTAATCTAGAAACAACCAAGACAAAACTTCTATGATTTCCTTAGAGATGTTTGAAATATAGAAGGAATACCTACTTGGAATCTGATGCAAGCTTCCTCCTTCTTCTAACTTGTTAGGTCTAGCTCTAACTCCAAATGCTAAAATTGGAACCTATAAATCATCAAAAACAAGTAAGAAAACCATACCACATAGATATCATATACAAACAACTCTAAACATGAAGCCAAGGATTCATTGTTCTACACATGCATAAATGAGACATAATGTATAGGAAAACAAGGCATATTTGTATTAATGAAAGTAGGAGAAGATTACGACCCTTTTAGGCCTTGACCTTGTAGATGTCTCTCAATTATCTTTTCCTTCATTTGCCACAATAGCAAGCCTTCAATCATACCTCAAGAACATGGATGGATTATGGACCTATAGACAAAAATGAGTAGCATGAGGGCATAAATAAGAGTCTCCAAAAACCAACCCAATTCGAATAGCAGGTAATGCATTTATATTAGAAATGAGTAGGTTGTAGATCCATTCAACTAGGGTAAGGTCCACTTTAGAAGGGGATAAGCTCCATGGGGTTAGTGATAAGACTTCATTTGTAGGAATTCGAGGACATCTTTAACAAAGAATGGAAGCTTCCACAACAAAAGCCTCTAGAAGTGGAAGCTTCAAAATTATATTTTTTTTTTCTCATTTCAAGGGTCATCGCACTTGTAGTGAAAGTAATCTATGGTGACCAACACTTTTCCCTTTGATGCAACTTGCGCCATCACACATACTGAACTAGGGAAGTGTAGTGAGGATTTAAATTGGGGTTTTTAGCCAATATAATGCAAAATTTTGGAAATTCTGGAAAGGACATACCTTTGCCTTTGTAGGGGATGATTGCAAAGTGTGATTGGATAACGATTGATCTGGGTTCAAGGTCATTTGGTTGAATGTGACAAAATGGCTTGTAACAATTGGAGATTAGTCTTGATAAGATCAATTATTTTTAGAATTGTGTGTATATTTATGTTCTATCCTTAATGTTTATCTCAATTGGTTGAATCATCTTCCCAAGTCCTGCTACTAATGGGGAAACCACATATCTTATTTTCAAATCTGACTAAATCTCTCAAAGTTACTAGTTGCTAATATGTTTGGAGGTCAACCATCCTCCATTAAGATATTCCAAGGAAGTGGTGGTTATCCTATCAGGCATTCCTTGGAAAATAAAGTTTACATTTATTCTAAAATAATGCCACCAATTGGGTTATTTAAATAATTTAGTAAGATGTCAAGGAACTTATCCTATAAATAATGAAATATAGAGGGTAATAATAAAAAAAATGTTTAGTGAATAATGACTAAAATATTTATTTGCAATAAACCAAGAGGCTTTGGCACAAAGTTTCTAGTATGATAAACAAACATAATATGAGATAAATATCTTGGAATATGGTATATGAAGGCTCAAGATGACGCAAATAATTTAATCGTTAAAGAAAAAAATTCAAAACCCCAATAGGAAAAGTTGTCTAATTTCAACAATTCTTAAAGGTAATGGACCTCTCATTTGGACGAAAATTAAAAAAAAAAAATTCCTAGTGACAAATGGAATACCATTAATTATATCTTATGGTAGTGAAGTCACTTGAAGGAGGATAGAGTCTTGGGAGGACCCCCTCTGAAGGGAACACTTAAGATGGAAAGATTCTTAGTATGATTTGTAGATTAAGGAATTCAAACTCTAGTAGATATCTCAAATTGGGAAATTATACCAAA
The DNA here is from genome assembly GCA_000404065.3 of Pinus taeda. NCBI lineage: Eukaryota > Viridiplantae > Streptophyta > Pinopsida > Pinales > Pinaceae > Pinus > Pinus taeda. The sequence continues at coordinate 132,984 of APFE031237095.1, read as the reverse complement.
ATAAAATGGATAGGATGTGAAGTTCTCCACCATCTTGCCAAAAATATTAATGTAATATCGAAATTTATTTTGAAGAAACTGAAAGAATTTGCACCAATGTCTAAAAGAAAGAAAACAATAATATTTGGGAAGAAAATATGGGATAAATAGTTCTCCATCAATAAATGAAGGCTCCTAAAAAAACTTGAATAGAGTATGTTCCAAAGAGTTCATGTTAAAAGTGAATGAATTTCTTTGTTATTCATTCAAAATAAATTATTAACAATAAAAAATCTTAGGACAGAGGCATTTAAGGTCTACCAATATGCCCCTTATGTAGAAATGAAAAAAAAAACCACGTTTTTCAAGTTCTTGGTATATATTTAGGCATGGAAGCTAGTCTTTCAAGGTCTGGGTATAAGTGTACCTCAGACAAGGGACTAAAATGACATGCTCTTAATTATATAATATCAAAACTACCATTCTCTTTAAGAGGAAATCCTCTCCTAGCCAAGTTGTGGAATCTCCTCATAAATTTTGTGGCATTGAAGACATGGCTTGGAAGAAACAATAACATATTTAAGAAAGGAAAATATACCTAAGATAAATCATTCCCTCTACATTCCTATTATTGGTAAAATGACATTATTGAGGGGCCTCTTAGGTTTATGTATAGAGAATAATAAGGATAAACTCAGAAAGTTTGAAGCGTGAGCTGATGAAGGAATTCTTCTTGGGTACTCCACTAGAAGCAAAGGATATAAATGCTACAATAAAAGACTTAAAAAGATTGTTGAATGCATTGATGTTGTGATTGATGAAGCATCCATAGGTATCAAAAGGGAAGCACCAATCATTACAAAGATCCTCTTACATCTAGCCAAAATAATGAGGAGGAAAGAATCAATGAAGCATCAGATGAAGGAAGTGACGATATAGAAGAACCAAAAAAGACTCCATCAAGGTATGTTTAGAAAAACCATCTAGAATCTCAAATTATAGGTGGTAAGGAATCTAGAATACAAACTAGAAGAACTCTTGTTGGAATTGCCAGTCATCTAGCCTTACTATCCACAATTGAACCACAAAATGTAAATAAGGTTAGCAAAGATGAATGTTGTGTTAATGTTATGCATGAAGAACTTGACCATATAGAAAAGAATCACACTTGGGAATTAGTGCCTAGACCTCATGATAAAAATGTAATTGGGACAAAATGGGTTTTTATAAACTAAACGAGAATGGAGAAGTAATTAGAAATAAAGAAAGGCTCATTTTCAAAGGTTATGCTCAATAACAGGGAATAGACTTTGAAGAAATATTTGCTCATATAGCCAGACTTGAAGCGATAAGAATGTTTCTTTCCTTTTCAAGCTTTCGTAATTTCAAAAAAACTAAACGAGAATGGAGAAATAATTAGAAATAAAGCAAGACTCATTTTCAAAGGTTATGCTCAATAACAGGGAATAGACTTTGAAGAAATATTCACTCATGTAGCCAAACTTGAAGCCATAAGAATGTTTCTTTCCTTTTCAAGCTTTCGTAATTTCAAATTCTATCAAATGGATGTTAAATCTGCATTTCTAGATGGGGACCTACAAGAAGAAGTATATATTGAAAAACCTGAAGGGTTTATTCTAGGTAATGATGAAAAGCTTGTTTGCAAACTCAAGAAGGCATTATATGGGCTAAAACAAGCCCCTCATGCATTGTATTATCACCTTGAAAAATATATTCAACAACAAGGCTTCACTAAGTGGTCTGCAAATAGAAACCTATATATAAAGGTGGATGATGGTAAACTTTTAATTTTTATTGTTTAAGTGGATGACATCATCTTTGGTAGTAATGAAGAATCCATGAGTCAAAGGTTTGCTTTTGTCATGTAGCAAGAATTTGAAATGCCTTTACTTGGTTAACTAACATACTTTCTTGGTTTACAAGTTAAATAAGTAAAGGATAGAATCTTCCTCTCACAAACAAAGTACCTTAAGAAAATTCTAAAGAAATATGGAATGGAAGATTGTAAATTGGTCTGCACACCGATGGTGATAGGATGTAGTCTCAACTCACATGATGATTCTCCCGTAGTAAACCAACTAGAATATAGATCCATGATCAGAAGTCTACTTTATCTTGCGGGAACAAGACTAGATATCATGCATGCAGTTGGGATTGTTGGACGATTTGAGGCCAATCCAAAGGAAACTCATCTTCAGGTGGTCAAAAGAATCTTCAAATATCTACAAGGCACTAAAGGCCTTGGTCTATGGTATCCCAAAGATACAAATCTTACTCTTCATGCTTATACAAATGCAGATTGGGTAGGAAATGTGGATGATAGAAAAAGTACTAGTGGAGGAGAATTCTATATGGGGCCATGCTTGGTATCATGGTTTAGCAAGAAACAAATCTCAACTGCTTTATCTACTGCAGAAGCATAATATGTAGCTACTACATCATGCTGCACACAATTTATCTGGATGATGCAAACATTGTAAGATATTCAAATCAACTGTTCTCCACCTATTTCCATTCTATATGATAATACAAGTGCAATTAGTATTTCAAAAAATCCGGTTATGCATTCCAAGGCCAAGAATATTCCAATTAAATATATTTTTCTAAGAGAACATGTGCTTGAACAAAAGGTTAAACTGGAATATGTTCCCTCAAAAAAGTTGTTGATATTTTTACAAAACCTCTTCCACGTGAGGCATTTGAATATCTCAGACATAAATTAGGAATGGTCTCTGCTTCATCACTCAATTGATTCTTCATGTTCAAGGGGAGTAATACATATGTGACTTGATGATGACTCCCATGGTTGTTTGTTATTTTCATCTTGCTTATACTATTGACAGTGTCTTTGATATAGTCATAATACACATATACAGATAGAACCCACTTAGGGGGAGATGAAGGTGTGAAATTTCAGTATTTCACTTTCTGTACATGGATCCTATAAAGAAAAGTCGTGTGTATACGTGATTTTTGAATTGAACGGTCACATATATATTGGTATGATGAAGAAATAAGCTCAAATTTTTATTTCTGGTTCTGGAACTGGTCTGCAGAGATGGCACATGTTCAAGGGGAGCATTTGCTTCAAATAATGCATTGTTGGCATTATGTTTGCCTAATGATATTTATCAATAGGTTGTTGTTCTTGGTGTTGCTGACATATGCTTATGGTGCAGGTCATATATGGTGTATGATAGTTGTTGATGACTATCATGATCTTTTTGAGGTATTTTGTCTTGGTTATCAATGTATTATCTTTCATTTGATGTAAAGGTCATGTAAAGACCTATGATGTACTCATTGTAAAATTCAGTCATGTATGGACTACTGCAGTCAATTCCTTTTGGACATGTGATGTAATTTGTGAAGTTGATATAATAAAAATGTCAAATATGTAAACGCATTTTGATTGGGTGATTGATGTAAGTTTGAGTCCTTGGTGATAGGACAAGTCCTATGAGTCATAGAATCATGTAATTCAATGTAAAATGGTAAGATATTTTGGCATGTGCTGAGGGGGAGCATGATTAGTGTTCATACTCAACAGTTCTGATATGGAAGCCCTCATTCAATATTGGTCAACCCTTTGCCCTTGATGTCAAAGGGGGAGAGTAGCTTGGTGTTTTGAGAGTAGCTTGGCTTGGTGCTTGGCTACAAGTTGTGGTGACCAAACACCAATATGGTTTCCATCCCGTCCAAAGGGGGAGATTGTTGGCTTTATGAATTAAGTGTTGTCCTTGATGGAAACCTACTTGATGAGTTGTCCTTGATGATAAGCTGAATGGAAACCTACTTAATGATTTGTCTCTTGATGGAAACCTACTTGTTGAATATGTAAACATGATGTAAAGTGTTTTACATATGTGACATAGTGTTTTGGCAAAGGCATATTAGTTCATAGGAAAAGGTATGATACAACTGAAAATTCGAGAAGTATACATGGGTTATGTTAAGAAAAGCCGCATACACATGCGAGTTTGAAGAATAAAAGGAACGTACATTTTCCACACCATGGTATTCTAAATACCAAGGATCCTTACCATGGTATTGCCCTGTGGAATTGAACCTAGTAATGGATGTTTTGATCCCGTATAATAAAACCATCGGCTGGAGTATGGTTTTGACCTGTTGCACTGAAAAAGGCTAAGCTATATAAGGTGATGAAGATCAAAGTGGTGAGAAACAATGCAATGTATGCTAGTGATGGAAATGTTATGAATATTTAGATCTGAAGAAAATATGCATGTTATGGGTTATTAATGCTTTGCTTGATCTAAAATAAGTATGCACCCAGGAGTTTGATGATGGATCAGATCCAATAGATCTGCGATGACAATCATGATTATGAGATTATCTGTTTTGTGTTAACAAGTGATTTTTCTGTGTATACCAAGATTTGCGTACATCTGAAGTTCTGTGTTGCAGTGAAGAGTTGAGTATGAATTTGCAGATTTGTACGCGGATTTTATAGCCTACAAGGCACGTACACACGTGGATGTGTTTTTGGTAAATCACGTACATGCAGGTTTGTTTCCTGAAAAGTGTGTACACACGCAACTATGCTCTAAGAAAAGTGTGTACATAAAGTATGGTTTTCAATGAAAGGGTGTTTGATCAGGTTTTATAAGTTCTGATGTGTTTCTGTTGTCTATCAATGGAGTCTTCTTGATGATATGGGTTTAAACAGTGATGTTTTGATTGTGGATTGATTGATTGAAGAATGTTGAGATAACTTGATAATAGTGTTTAAAGATTAGAGACTGTTATGTGAGTGATTCAGAATGTTGTAGGTGATTTGAGTATGATTCAATGTTTGTTTCAGAATGACAGTGGTCCAGTTTCCAGCTTCCAGATATTTTAGATATATACTCGGGTAACGACATGTACATACATGAGTTTTCTATGAAAAAATAGTGTATACATTCTTACAGATGGTTGATCATGATTTGCAATAACAAAATCTGGTTTCTGTGATATGTAGTATGATGTTTGATGTATTGGTTACAATGATCTAACTATTTTAGTTGGTTGGTTGAGTTTCAATTGATTGGCTTTTTTAGTGATTGGTTAATTCAGTTACACTGATGAGTTACAGTTTGATAATTTATATTGAGCTTAAGTGTTGGTAGTGGGTCTAGTTTGAAAATTTGGTGAAACATGGCCTACAAGTTATGATGTGTTGGAGCAAGTGGATCAAGTATGAAAATTTATGAAACACGGTCCCCAGAGTTGAGGGACTTGGAGATTCCTTCCAATAGTAGCTGGTAAACCATGTTAAGGGGGTTGGAGATCCCTTCTAGTAGGATATGGAGAACAAGCGAAGGTTGTAGCCTTCTGCAGGTGGGTCCCTACATACTGGTATGAGTCTGCACCAGTACAAGATTGTAAAAATATTTTCTTTATATTAAAAGAAGACAAAGATGACAGTAGCAGGTGGTTTTTTCCTGCATTGGGTTTCCACCTTAAATCCTGGTGTTCATTTGTGTTTCTTATGTGTGATGGTTTATTTTGTTCTTACTACACATGGTTATTGTCTATCTAATGTTTAATCAAGTATTGATATATTTGTTGAAGGTAAACAAATGGTGAATTAACTGAAACATAAGTTTATTAGATGCACGCTAGTTGTCTTTAGAACAGTCGCATACAAACGTGGGTTCCTTTCAGTAAAGTCGCCTACAAAAATCAGAATATGAAATGAAAAGTTTATGATTTTGAAAATACTGATTCACCCCCCCCCCCTCCCAACATTTTTCCCAACAAATTCCACATAAGAGGAATACAAAATCGATCACATCAAGTAAGAATCCTTTATATAGTGAAGCAATTAATTTGCAAATGAGAACATTGATACATTCATGTTAATAAAACGATTTCCAAGTTGGGAAGTTCATGAATATTCCCTAACGGAGCAAGAAAAATCAATGTTAAATACAAGTTTATATACAAAAATAGTTCTCTCAAAAATAGGTGAAGAAAACACTCCCCGACATTCTATCATTTCCTATCTAAGTGATGGGTTGTAGATGCCAACACATGACAATTATAGATGTTCAATGTTTGGAGGAAGAAATTAATGCTTGCAAAGTAAAAAGGTAATTCACTGCAATAGGATATATTCTATAAAGAATGATAAAATTTCTAAATGAATCAATATATAATATCTCATGGTAAATCTATACCAATGAAATGTACACCATTTACACACATGGGGAATATCTCCTAAAAGTGTTATTATGACAACTTACATACTAATTCCATACACATGATATAGAAATTTTCACAAATAATCCAATTATATTCATGAATCATAATCATAATCTAATATGTAAAATAACTACCCCTCTCTCTCACACTGCCCACACATAAATATAGAGGAAATTTCTTACTCATTTTCTACATAGACTTATTATTAAGTTGCTCTATTATTTACATATTTATTTGAAAAACTATTTCCTATAATAAGACCATAATAATCTATTCAAAAATATTTTTCGTGAACATTATAGTTAAAGTTCTACATAAAATAACACCCAATAATAAAATTTCATTAAATTTTCACTCTTATTAACAATATTATTCCTTAAACAATTCCTATTAATATTAATATCAATATTTAATAATTTAAAATCACACCATTTTTTCCTTTTGATTCCATGAATGGTTGTAACTTCAATTTTCTATAATTCTTAAACTTAATAATGTGAAGTCACACCATTTCTTTTCCTTTGATATTACCCTTATGCATAATGGCTCATTCAGGTTACATGTAATGTATGTTGTTTGTTTTCCCATATGCTTCCTTGAAAGTATCAATGTGTACCTGCCTCCTTTATTGAAGAATACCATACTAATGAGAATGTCAATATGATTAAAATATGGTATACTTTGTTCTTAAATAACTTTTAAGATTTTGTTTTAGATTATTGTTTTAAGATATCTTTTAAGTTTTTTCATTGAGAAAAAAAATATCATTAATATTTTACTTTTATATTATCCTCTCCATAAAACTAAACACTAATGCTATTATTATCAATTTCATTCATCATTCTTTAATTTATGATTTAAACACTAGTACTATCATTGTCAATTACATTAATCATTCTTTTAATTTATGATTTACATTCATTTTTTAATTTTTGATATTTTTCAAAATTTTTACAATTTTTTTTCATAATTATGAATTGTACCTCTTGAAAACACTTTCATATTCGCAACATCATTTAGATTAAGAAAATCTTCAATATAATTATGCAACCTTGTGAATTTTGAAAATTATAATTATAATTATATATATATAAGGTAACATCTTTTAGATTAAGAAAACATTATTTAGATTAAGAAAATCTTGAAATAATTATGCAACCCTGAAAATCTTGAAAATGTTATTTCTTAATATTTATTTCTTATCTCATCCTTTAATTAATTTTTATTTTTTTTGTATTTTCTCACCTTCCATGAGTTGTCCCCCATGGAAAACCCGTCACTTCTTTATTTGTAAATTCTTATTTTATTTTAGTTCATATTTGTACTTTACAATTTGGAGTATTCAACATTTTCTCCCAAAGTTTTCTTTTTACTCATTAATTCATAATCATCCACTTTATAGAAAAAGTTGATAAATTTTGTGTCTATGTGAAGAGTATTCCAATAGACATGAATCATTTAATGTTTCATTTTAATCTTTCTCCTTCTCAAGCTAAAGGCTAATGTTATCTATCAGTTCCTTTTATCGTTTTTTAATTATTTCTTGCATTTACGATTCAAACTCATTAATATTTACGCTTTCTAAAACCATCTTGCAATTTTTTTTTATCCCAAGTTCGTAATGATCTACTTGGGCAATTGAAATGAACAACTTATAATTTTATGTACACACTTAGATGTGAAGTTTGGACACACATACGCAGATTGGATACACGATTTTAGATGATTTAAGAGAAGGTGGAAGGGCATTCCACAAAATAGGGTATTTTCTTGTTAGGGTATTTATTTTCTCAGGAATTAAGGAGTTTTGATGATATGTTAGAAGGTCAATGACAAGTGGTGGAGATAACTGTTGGAAAGTTGAGGGAGAGATAGTTGGGAAAGAGGAAGGAACTCACTGAGGGCTAAAAATTGCGTAGGAACGGTGGAAAGAAGCAGCGACAGTCGAGCGGGAAAAGAATAATGACAACCAAACAATAAGAATAATCGAGCAAGGAAGAAGGGGGAGGCCCCAAGAAAGAATTGACAGTCCATGTTGGCGCATAAAGATAAGGAAGGATGAGTGAGAAGGCAGAAAAAATGAGAGAGGGTACTAAATTGTTGTTGCGGATCTAGTAGAGCTACTCTCTGTCTACTATTTTGTATGATTATGTATTGATGTGTCTTGTGAGTTTGTACTATGGGAAAGAGGTTCTTGTGCTCGATGTAATGATGTTGTTGCATAGATTAATGATGAAGAAGACTTATTGGGACAATTGTGCGTTAGTCGAATGATTATCTAATTATTAAATTTTTATATGTGTGTATCTAAGTAGTCTTTCCTTTACTAGTGTGCATGACTTGTTGTGATCAGATTTCTGTGTGGCATGATTTAATGTTCTTTGATTCTTATCTCTCTAATGTGATTCCTCCTGATATTGGATCTTGATCCCCATCTAACTAAGGTCATGACATTCCTTAGGTGAGACTCCTTACCCATTTTGGGTAAGGTGAAAATTTTGGCGTTATGCTAAACTATAATGGAGCTTTGTTTGCCCTTATGCCTGAACCCAGGGTCTCAAACTTGTTACTATTTTTGAGCCAACAAATGGTTATGTTGCCGGGACACTGAAATTTTAGAAAGGAGTTTGGAATATGGTATATGGATCTTTAAGAAGGATCTGCAAGATTGGTGGCATGAGAAAGTCGACCGGTTCATCTTTCAACAAGCTCAAATCCGCCAACAAGGTGTAGGTAAGCTGAAGGAAGAAATCCTATACTTGGAACCAGCTAGTGATCAATACGAGATCTTTTGGTGCAAGTTTCCAGAGGAGCTTTACAACTGGTTGGGGAGATTACAAGTAAAAAGAAAACCCAATGGACAAAACCCATCTCACCGTGCTTGGACTCAAGAAGATATTATCGAGCTACATCGCCTTGACACAAATCTGACGTGAGCTATGGATTTCTCGGTCCAGACCACGCTAGAGGAATATATTATTGAGTTTGCCACAAAGATTCGTCTGTCTTTTTCTAAAGCTGAAGTTGTGTTCATGTCAGGATTGTGAGGGAAGCTACTAAAGGAGATCACTCTTTGGATTAATGTTCTAATGGTGGAAGAAAACTTGTTGGTGTTCTAGAACCCAAACATGGCAGCTTAAATACCTAGTACTGGGGGAAGGACCTAAAGGGAGGGATTCTAATGAGCGGGGAACTATGAGAATGTCACAATAATGGACATAGATGACTTTTGAAAGGCTAGGGATGTGAGGGCACAAAGGAGAGCACAAATAGCTAAGAAATGGCAGGAGAGGGCTCTACGGGAAATTAATAGGCAGCAGAAGAGTTTACACTAGCATGAGCAATGTTAAGAGGTCCGAAAGAGGAAGAGAGTGTGGAAGTTGGTTGAAAGCAGAGAGAGACACAATGACTATGGGTTTGGAAGGTGACTGGGACCCACCCCCACCAGTGGAAATGAAATGTCTGACAGAATGGGCCACCTAGGCTCTGAGGAAGGCCTGGATGATGACATGCACTTTGCTATGAGACTATTTGCTGAAAATGATGCATCCAACAAAATTAATGATTTGTCTTCCCAAAACTCAGGTAGTATCTCCCCCAACCTTCCCTTGGTACTCAATCATAATCCTAATAATTTTGATCTAAGTTAGTCAAAATTATAATAGTTTACAGTGTGCATGCTAATGACAAAGCTAGTGCTAGTAGCAATGGAACTAGTAATAGTGGTACCAACATGTAAGGATCATTGTAACATGGGTTGCGGGGATTTGTACTCCTTCCACAAGTTCAGTCAAATATGCAGGATCATTCACTAGGTATCTTGAGTTCTTTGGTAAAGGGAACAATTATTTAGAGCAACATTGGTATATGTGCTAAGCCATTTGGAGGGCCCGATACACACCGAATGATGTAAAGTTAATTGAATTCCAAACCACTCTCAGAGAAATAGTATTGAGATGGTTCATAAAGTGGTCAAAACTACACCAAAATCTAATTGTAGATGATGTTAAGAGGGAATTTGTGTAGGAATTTAAGCTTCCTCAGACCAATCAACAAGGGTTATCCAAACTATGGAAGATAAAAAAGTGGAAAGGAGAGACCGCATGGGAGTTGATGCAAAGATTAAAAGATCCAATTGGAAAACTAAGCTACCCAATAGATCCAATCATCAACATGACTGGTTCATTAAAGCATTATTTCCTCTCACCTATATGTCATTGACTTAGCATAAAATTGACATGATGCAAGATGCTTTGGAGCAAGCAACTCAGATTGAATTTTTGGCAGGATATCCACATGAGTATTGGGGGGAGAAACACCTCATGATCCATCCATATTAGGTTACAACATCAAATCATGAACCTGACAGAGAAGTTGAGGGATTTGTAACTGCCACGACCAGCGCGATTGAATGTATGGTGTACATTTTTTTAGTGGAAGGTCATGTTTCTACGGAATGCCTAAGGTTGAGGGGCCCAAACACTACACCTACACCATTGGGACCATCGATATCTACACTTGCTATAGGAGTTGCGCACATGGGGATGCAAGGATTGTACATAGGGCACATCTGATTTCATGTGTTCCCAAATCAATAAAATTCAACACAAACTGAGTACTACAAGATATGTAGAGGGTATGAGAATCCCCTTCGTCTTTGTAAGATACTAAAAATATACTCCAATGTTCCAAACAACACCTTTTGTGAATTTTGTGCCTCAACAGCTCATCATATTAATCAGTGTAGGACATTGGATGCCCTAACTAACCTGTTGGATCGATTGGCCTTTCGAATCAATGAGACACCTCGAGGATGAGGAAGAGGAGGAAAAAGGGGAGGTAGGACAAGAGATAGAGGCCCAGTTCGTTGTTATAATTGTGATCAAGAAGGGCATGTTGGTGAGATTTTCCACTACCCAAAAGACCATGGTGCTCTTAATGTAGGGTCAACAGACATGCAACAAAGGACTTTACAGAGTTGTTTGCTATATGGGAGGAATGCAACCACTAACAAGGAGCAACCTTAATCAATGCGGAACCGAGGTTGCTAGAGACATCTCCCATCTCAAATATAAACATTTTCACCCATGGAGGAAAAAAAACTGGAGCTAACAAAGGAGCCACTGAATAGCCCAAGATCATAAGGCCGACTTCCCCAAAGCGTTCATATGGCCCTGAATAACAGAAGCAGTATTACAAGGAAGCCACATAGACTTTCAAAAAATTAACACTAGGCGGGGAGTTGCAGGAGTAGCAACAATGATCCCTTAAAGCTAAGAGCTTGGATCCATTGCAATCCAATGATCGACCAATAAAAGAAATGTTTATACTATTTCTGCAAATTGTGAACAAAAAATAAAATGTTGGGACAGTTGCGGAAAATTCTAAAATTTGTTATCACGCATGGGGTGGCCGAGGGAGAAATAATCTCTGCCAACCTACCTAAAAGACACTCTAGGAGGGTGCAGAGGAACAATAAGAGAACATGAAAGGAGTTCCAGATTGATGTCCATATTGCAGGTTTCCAAATTAAGGACACCATGTTGGACCTAGGCTCATATGTCAACATTTTTCCAAGAAAGACTTGGGAAGTCCTGGGAAGGCATAAGCTGGTGTTTTCCAATCTAGCTGTGGAAAATCAATATTGTGTCCTCCCAGTCAGACGGTTGGAAGACGTGGAAGTCGATATAGCGAGGGTGAAGACCTATGTGTAATTTGAAGTGATAGATATCATGGGGGACAAGGACCCCTACCCAATGTTATTTGGGATAGACTGGGCTTTTGAGAACTATGCCATAATTGATTTAACGAAGGAGCTGATGACTTTTGAAGTAGAAGGGGTTAGAGTGATCCAAGCCCTAGACCCTTATCAAGGACCAAGGTTCATAGAACTGACATATAACATGGAAGAACTAGAATTGTTGGATCAACTATATAGACGAATAGTAGAAAGAAGGGAGGATTACATCAACACAATGGCAAAAGGGTCCATCAACTGGCGGAGAAATCAAAGTTTGGAGGTCGTCTTAGAGGTCGCTTGGGATGTTTGGCAGGAGGGTGGATACGGAATAAACACTAGGTGTTGTGCCATAATCTGTCGGATCAACTGGATCGACACTGAGGTGCGAGAATTCCATATTTTCAATGGTATAGATTCAATCAATTCTTTTATCAATAGAGTTGATGCAACTATTCTTGAAGAACACATAGTGCCTCCGCTGAATGTCGCATTACAAGAAACACTGACAAGGTGCTAGGGAGTTCACCGCAACCATCTCAGAGAATTGGGGGAGATCAAAATAGTTATAGAAATTGAATTTCTACAGGCAGGGGAATACCCTCAAGATTTTGTGAAGTACAGGGGGGACTCTGACCCTCGACAACATTTGCAAGAATGTAAGGACATATGGAATAGGGAAGGAGTTCCAAGGGAGTTGTTGGTGCATGGTTTTATACACACCCTGGGGACATTTCCAAAAACATGGTATGTAAAGGAAGAAACAAGGAGATATAATGGAGTTTGGGATTGCCTAGATGATCAAATTGTTATTAGATTTTCCTTCTTAGATAGAGACGAAAGTTTGACCAAGAATTGCAGGCTTTCAACCGAGTTCTACTTACAACAAGCCAACTAATGGGGGGATGTGTTATCACCTGGATTGAACATCAGGTTGAAGGAAGGCAATGCCAGGGTAACCACAAACCATGCTTAGCCAAGTAGCTAGCCTTACTAGGCCAGGAGAGGGCTCTCTCCGTGAGGATCTCAACCAAGATGAATGGATCAAGAAAATGATATTAGGCTAGGTATAGTAGCACAATGTTTGATTTGATTATGAAGGGTTTTGCTGGATAAGGAGGAGCCAGACAGTTAGGGCAAGGAAATTAGGTCAAAATTGCAGGGTTTTGATAGGGCAAGGTAGGCACAAGGCTCAACACTCTAGGGTTTGATGGGTGAAGTGATTCAAAGCCAGGTGAGGAGCTAGAAAAAGCATGTGAGCAACATGGATTCTTCCTAAACTGAAGAAAACATAGACTGTGAATATTTTCCCAAAACAGAGCATAAATATTATGGGTTCTGCTTATCAACTTGAAAACATCCACTTAAAGAGTATGAAATAATGAAATGGAGTCAACAATACATTTTAACACATTAAAACATAAGAAAAACTGAACTACACATCATACCACATGGATCCCAAAGAAATAGCTGCAACTTTTCATTAATCTCTTGCTAAAACTGATACAAAATGATGTCTACTCAAAGCATAAGCATCTAGCTGAGTCCAACCCTTAAAATCATTGAGAAAATACATAAAATAGGCCAACAACCAACTCATCCTAGGCATTAGGGGTAGAATCCATGAGTGGAGGAGTAGTTGCAAGAAAGGCTAAACAAATAGCTGGAGAGTAGGGTGGTCAAAGTGACTCATTCCTCACTCTAGCAAATTGATTCATTACATGCCACATAGGCCATCTAATTGATGTATCTACCCTAGATAAAAGTAAAAACATGATAATTACATCATCTATATCAATTACATAGGTAAAAGTTGAATTTCCCATAGATAAAAGTCAACCTGGAATGAAATAGTGAACATTGTGGAAAATTGTCAAATGCACAACGACCTTGGTAAACGCTCAGCGACCTTGGTCAAACTCACAACATCCTCTTCAAGATGACTTTTGACTGCCTTCCCGATGTCCAAATATAGCCCAAATAGCTCATTGGAAAGATTATCCTGTCTAGTTTTCAGAAATTCCCTTGTTTTTTGAAATGGGCTTCATTTACCCCTTCAAAATTGTAATCTCCCAAGACTGCTCAAACGTGCAACGACCAAGCCCAAAAAGAGGCAGAAAGGTGATTTTTTGGTAGTTTTTGACCCTTTTGGCTAACCAGTTTTGCTCCAAATTATCAACAAAAGTACAGGGTGCATGTCCTCATCATTCTGAATCCAAAAATGCTAACCATTTTCTCATTGGATGCTCCAAACAAAAGTGCAACATCCAAGGTGCTGCGCGTTTAACCATTTCATTGTCAAGAGCGCCGTCACAGTGTCAAACGCGCAGTTACCTCTTCAGGGCTGCTTTTGGAGGCCTTCCCGGTGTGCCAATTTTCTCCAAGATAGATCTTTGGAAATCCCTTCGAGTCTAAATTCCAAATATACTTTTAGTTTTCAATTTGAAGGTCATTTTCCCTGTCAAAATGCCAATCTCCCAAGACTGGTAAACGCAAAATGACCTGGGTGCAAAATGGAAGTGTTCTTTTGCAGGACACTTTTGGAGGTCTTACTCAACTCCAAATTGAGTGCATTATAGCTCATTGGAAATATATTTTTATCTTATTATTAGTTTACTCATTAAGCAAGTCATTTGGACACTCCATATAGAAGAAAAAATTATTTTTCCAAAGTCACTCCAGAAATGCAGCAACTCTCTTATAGCAACTGTATTTTTGACATTTCTCTAAAACCATGACACCTGTGTAAAATGTGAAGGAGGTTTTTCATCCTTGGCCTATGATGGAAAAAAAACCCTTGGCCTATGATGGAAAAAAAACTCTCTCACTTTTTCCAAATTCATCCCTGTTTGGTCTGAAACATAGTTTGAAGAAAACCGGCCCTATGTGTGGCAAATGATTTGTTCCTTGGAATGACTTCTTGAAAAATGATGGAGACATGATGTCTATGAGTTTGGTATGGCCTCATAATTGTTGAAATGACCTCCCTAATGCCTCCTCTACTCTGATGTCTCTAATTCCATAGCCAACCCTAGCTCAGTGCGAGAGGAAATTAGGGTTTAGTGTAGGCAAAACAGGGGATTTGGGAAATTTATAGGAATGAAGCGAAATAAAGGGGATAAGGGGTTTCTAAATTCTTAGGAAAATCTTGGGAGGTAGGGAGGGATGTTAGGAAGTATGGGAAACTGGAATTTCAAGGATTGAGTGAGGGGAAGGGGTCCAAAAGGGCAAAACACAGGCCTAGTCTAGAAAAGTGTCAAAAGCCAGAGGGCCAGATGCAGAGCCAGAGAGCCAGAGGGCTAGACGCAGAGCCACAGAGCTAGTAAGCCAGAGGGGTAGTCGAATAGACATGGAGTAGAAGAAGCCGCAGAGGAATGATTCCACAGAGAGGAACGGACATGGAAGCCGCAGAGTTGGAGGATTCCTAAAAGGCTAGAGAGCCAAGTGAAGAAGCAAGTCTCCCTTCGAGGAGCTCACAACAGGCTCCCTTCAGGGAAGTTCTCTCTCCAGAGAGCTCACGCTGTAACATCCCAAAGCCGTAGAGTTGATAGAGGCATAGAGCCACGAGAGGTTGGGAGCGAATTGCCCAGGGATGATTCCTCAGGATGAGGAAGGGACAGAGAGCCCGAGAACTTGAGCATCGAGAGAAAGAAAGCCCGAGAGCTTCAAAGCTAGAGGGACGAGCAGAAGCAAAGCCACTAGAGGTTGGAGGTAGAGCCAGACGGACAGAGCCAAATATCTAAGAGAGCTAGAGCCAGATGAGCCAAAGAGCTGAGAGCTAGAGCCAGTTAGCTAGAGAGCCAGAGCTGCAGAGCCAAAGAGCTCAAAATAGACTTCTAAGAGGCATGGGCTGTAATGAAGTTGTAGAACAGCAAAGAGATCAAATGATCAAGCTATTGCTGATGTTTGAAGTGTGCTGAAGACAGAAGAAGGAATTCCAGAGATAGAAAAAGAATTCTGAGGGAGTTGGTGCAAGCCAAGAGCTCAAGATAGCCTGGAGCGCTGATTGAAGGAGTCTAGTCTAGAGAAGCCTAGATCTGTCTGTAGAGTAAGGACAACCAAGGGTAAGATGGTATTTTAAGCCCATAGGAACAGTTGTAAACCTATGGATTTAAGTGTGGAACTTGTAAAAGAAGCATTACCATAATCCCAAAGAGCCTAGTCGAGTTGATTAGAGCTCAAGGAGATGTAGCCCAAGATATCGGGGTGAACTCCATATTATATTGATGTCTTTGTGGTTTGCTTAGTTTCTGCATTGAATTTACTGTTATGTGTGTTTATATATCAATTTAAGCAAATGAACTTAAGCACTTGAACAATTTAAAAGAAAACAAAGACATACACTTATTTCAAGTTCTTAATTCCGCAAATTGTCAATCATAAGCTAGATCTTGGAAATTGTTAAGCTTTGGAGTGGGAGAGGTTCTTGTAATTTGACAAGAAGCCTTTAATGCCCCATTTCAGATCAGGTGGTATCAGAGCTGGTTATATCAGAGTAAGTTATACCAGAGCAGGTTGTATCATGAAGCAGGATGTATCATGATGCAAGTGGTATCAGATCAGAATGCTTGATTGACAGAGCAATCTATTTGCTTGCTTAACTTGAAAGGTGTTTGATTGTTTGTAAACTGACCATTGTTTGAGTTTGCAAAGGATCAGGTAAAGTTGTTGTTAGCTAAGTCCAGGAGAGGACAAGAAGGAAGAAGGGCTGAAGGCATTTGTCTTATCCCAAAGGACCTCAAGATAATCCTTGAAGCACAAGATGTTTGTTGCAAAAGGTTGCTTGAATAAGCTCTTTGTTAATCTTGTTTGAAGTTCTTTTGTTCATTTTGATAATGACAACTTCTACAAGTGAGTCCTCAAATTCTTCTTTCTTCATAAGATTCTGTGATGAACACATGAAGCAAGACTTGTTCATCTTGATGGATATGGTGAGAGAAATGTATGAGGATGGAAGGGAGAGCATCGTATTACGAGAGCGGTTGAATTCCATGAAGGAAGAGAAGCAATTGCTTTTTGACAAATTGCAGGAAATGGAGAGACAACTTCATATTGCAAATATGAACCTGGAAAGGATGCATGAGTTGGAGATACAACTCCTTGTTACCAAAGAAGCCTTAGTCAAGTATCAGCTTGAAGAAGAGGTAAATAATTCCAGCCTGTCTTCAATTTCCTCTAAGAATGTTTATATTGGTTATTTTGAAAAACATACCAGAGGCATAGGTTCCAAGTTAATGTCCAAAATGGGGTATGAAGGAAAAGGATTGCACAAACATGTACAGGGTATTGTTAAGCCAATAACGGTTGAGGAAAGGCCTAAGTATTTGGGTCTTAGCTATGGACAATCTTATGGGAAAAGTTCGAAAGTAGCTAGGAAGGCAATTGAAACAGTTCCTAGAAGGAGTTTCATGTTAGGTCTTCTACCTTAGAAGTGTAAAGATTGTATTCTTGGGTAATGTAATAGTTTGAAACATACTTTGTAGGAAAAAGGTGTTCATAAGCATAGCCTTGAACCAGAGAGTTGTGGAAACACTGAAAACCTTGAAGAGATTGATGGTGTTCCAAAGGAAGCCACTTCTTCATTTGATTCACCTCCTCATGAAGGTAATAAAGGTGAAAGAGAAAGGTATAAATCTGGTGCTAATCATATTCCTTTTGATTATGTAAAGCATGGTAAATTTTCATATAAGCATGGGAAAAGAATTGCAATTTCCTTCTGTGCTTTGGATAACCATAGTGTTTCTAGATGTTGGAAGAGAATGGCTGCATACAAGAAACTTTTGAAGGAAAGGAAGCAAGAAGCCAAAGGTCCATTGGACAAGGAAAATCATGCTGTCAAGAAGATGCACATCCATTGCACTTATTGCCATAAGCAAGGACACATTGCTGAAAAAGTGTTGGACTTTGAATCCAACAATGCTTCCATGAAACTTGAAGAAGGTGGAAAGAAAGAATGGCAGGAATGGAAAGAAAGATTCCATGATTAATGTGTTTCAAGATAATTCACATGTTGATGATGATGTGCAGACAAAGGAAACACCTTTGAAATGGATTGGTAAGAAATGGTTAGAATTCTTATCCAATTAAAGGTTCCATGTCTTTTGATTTAGTGCATTTCATTGTTAATGAGATGCAAGTTGCAGGATGAAAAAGTTGAGTAGACAGACTCACTTTATTGCTGCAAACATTATGTTCATTTCAGCTTCGAATGTATAGTGTACTGAAGCAAAAGTTGAAGGATGAAACATTATATTTCATTTCATCTTTGAAAGTACAGTGTACTTAAGTGAAAGTTGAAGGATGAAATGAGTGCATGAGAATGATGTGCATGAACACAGGCATGTTGATGATTTCCTTGTATTTGAACATGTATGTGTGATTAACTTGAAGAGTTGATTGCTTTGTTTTTAAACATACATGTAATATCGGGCTGGTTATCTAGTCCATCATTTGTAAATGCAGATGTAAAGACATGGAGGTGTTCAAAAATGTGAAATTTGTTTCTTTTGATGAAGCAAGAATTTAGGCCATCCAATTGTTGTCTCTAATTATGTTGTTGTTGACAATATTTCAAACATATACAAATGTAAATCTTTGTGAAGAAGATGTAACTTCACATTTGTTTGAGCCACCTTGGATCAATGATCAAGGAAGAGAAGTCCAAACTACCTTCTGTAACCTTCTCAGCAGGAGTTCTGCATGAAGTCAAGGAGGAAGACAGTTCTTAACAGGAGGACTAGCACATCCAAGAAGGAAGTGTTCAAATGATTTGGTTCAGAGGCAATATGCAAGGCAAGTGTATGGAGGCTGAAAGAAGAGGGTGACATACTCTCATTTACTGTTCAGATCAGTATATCAGTCTTTTGGAGTCCAAAAGCTTTTTAGTGGGAAGGCGTAATCCAAAGTGGATCTAACATAAAATTCTAAGTCTAAAAATATTCCTCACAAAGAAAAATGAAAGTCAAAGGATGCTCTTGGAAATAGTCTCATTGCATAGATCTCTTCATTCTGAATCTAACACAATTTGAATGGGCTAAAACAGACATTGGATGAAGAAGTTATTGTAAAAATAAATTTGCCCATTGTCCTTTGAAAAGGAGGAAATTTATTACTAAATGGGACTTAAGAGAAAATGTGTTTTTAAACATAAAATCCCTTAAATTTTATTGCATCGCAACCTTTCATTGCATCGGAGAAAAGCCAAGTGGAGTGTTTAAAGGATCGTGGCCTTAGGGGATTGCGATTAGCGATCAGTGCGATATAACGTGGACCGTAGATCGGGCGCACAGATCAACGGTGGATATGATAATATCGCATCGCAGATTTCTAAGAGGAAGGGACCAAGACCTGAAATCATTGCGATTAGCGATTGCGATGAAGCGAATCAGGGGATTGACGATTTATATCGCTGTAGAATTGAGGCTTCTGTGATTAGTCATATTTATAAGAAGAGCTTCAGCGTAAATCACATGAAAAAGACATTTGTCGACGCGTTTCGAACCAACAAGTGTGGTTCATCGTCAGGACAAGTTGAAGAAGCAGATCAGGCCCAGCAAGTTAAATAGACTGAGAAGAGACTCTAACGGCTACCTAACGGCTATTTTGACTTCAGGACCACATAACAGCTATTTTGACTCTAGGACCCAAGCTAAAGATATATCAATAAATTTAATATTATTATTATTTATGTAATATTAAGTTTAATATTTTATTTCTAGAATTAAACAAAATTAGGTACATCTAAATAAATAACATCTAGAATAAAACTCGCGTTGGAGTCGTCTATTGGTGGAGGAATAGACCCCGCGCCATTGCAACTTGTGATATGCGATGGGCCGATCAATGATATCAGCGATCGGAGATTGGGAATCCCAAATACAAATGGACCATGACCATTGGGAAGCGTGATGTGCGATATACGATAAGAGCATGGACCCAATTTCATATCATTTGAAATTCGGCCTTGGCACCTGATAGAGGATTTTCTGTGTATTTCCTGTGTATTGGTTATTATGGTTGTTTTCGGGATTTCGTCCAAAGAAAGGCTGTTGATTCCTTTGTAACTATCCCTGTTCTAAAATCATTGTGCCATGCTGTAAGAAAGTGTTTTATAACAAATGATGCGTTTTGAAACAATGATGCGTTTGTAACAGGAATGTGTTATGTAACACACAGAGCCACAAAGCCAGAAGCCAGAGGGCCAGATGCAGAGCCAGAGAGCCAGAGAGACAGAGGGCCAGACGTAGAGCCACAGAGCCAGTAAGCCAGAGGGCCAGTTGAAGAGACAAGGAGCAGAAGAATCCGCAGAACCGTAGAGGAGTGATTACACAGAGAGGAACGGACATGGAAGCCAAAGAGTCGGAGGATTCCTAAAAGATCAAAGAGCCAAGTGAAGAAGCAAGTCTCCCTCTGAGGAGCTCACAGCAGGCTCCCTTCAGGGAAGTTATCTCTCCAGAGAGCTCACATTGTAACATCCCAAAGTCGCAGAGCTGATAGAGGCATAGAGCCACCAGAGGTTGGGGGCGAATTTCCCAAGGATAATTCCTTAGGATGAGGAAGGGACAGAGAGCCCAAGAACTTAAGCACTGAGAACTAGAAAGCCTGAGAGCTTCAGAGCCAGAGGAACGAGCAGAGGCAGAGCCACCAGAGGTTGGAGGGAGAGCCAGACGGACAGAGCTAGATAGTTGAGAGAGCCAGAGCTAGATGAGCTAGAGAGTTGAGAGTCAAAGCCAGTTAGCTAGAGAGCTAGAGCCATAGATCCAGAGAGCTCAAAATAGACTTCTAAGAGCCATTGGCTGTAATGAAGTTGCAGAACAGCAAAGAGATCAAATGATCAAGCTATTGCTGATGTCCGAAGTGTGTTGAAGATAGAAGAAGGAATTCCAGAGACAGTAAAAGAATTCTGAGGGAGTTGGTGCAAGCCAGGAGCTCAAGATAGCTCGTAGCGCTAATTGAAGGAGTCTAGTCCAGAGAATCCTAGATCTGTCTGCAGAGTAAGGACAACCAGGGGTTCTAAGCCCATAGCTATAGTTGTAAACCTATGGAGTTAAGTGTGGAACTTGTAAAAGAAGCATTACCATAATCCCAAAGAGCCTAGTTGAGTTGATTAGAGCTCAAGGAGACGTAGCCCAAGATATCAGGGTGAACTCCATATTATATTGTTGTCTTTGTGGTTTGCTTATTTGCTGCATTGCATTTACTGTTATGTGTGTTTATATATCAGTTTAAGCAAATGAACTTAAGCACTTGAACAGTTTAAAAGCAAACAAAGACATACATGTTTTTCAAGTTCTTAATTCCCCAAATTGTCAATCATAAGCTAGATCTTCGAAATTGTTAAACTTTGGAGTGGGAGAGGTTCTTGTAAGTTAACAAGAAGCCTTTAGTGCCCCATTTCAGATAACTCCCCTTGGTCTTTGATGACCTTTATACCTTGTTTAGATTTTCAAAATTAGTCTTGGGACCCACTTTTTCTTTCTCAAACTTGAGTTGTCTTTTACAATTTACCTTTGGACTTGATCTTCTAATTTGATCTTCTTGGTGGATTTGGAAACATAATGAATTTGAAACGCTTCCTTTTGGATGATGGAACTTTGAACTTACAACAATTGGAACCATGAGAATTATAACATATTAAAACCATAAAATTACATTTTTGCTTGAATATTCAAATTACAAACTATTTTGCTGATGAAATCTTGTTTATTCTTACTCCCTCACTTGCTGGTCTTTTATGCAGGAGATGGTGTTTTAGTGGACCTTGGAAACCCTAATACCTATTGGAGACTTTGAATGGTTGTGAGCATGCTAAAAATGATTGTCATGATGAAGACAAGTCATGAATAATGGTATACTTTAGCAAAAGGTAAAATGAGCCAGCAAGGGTTAAATTTCTAAAAGGAGTAAAGGAAACCCTAATTCAACCTTCAATGACCAAATTTTTGTATGATGACCTAGTGGAATGACAAAAATTTCAGACGGGACTCTAATATGATATAAAAGAGAGATTTTGACCACTGGTGGAAGTATACAAATACTGACTCTAACATTGGCCTTATTGGGGATGGCAGCTCCTTGGAGGTATCAAGAACATCGTAGACCAAGTAGCCTTACCATATGCACCAATATAGTCAAAAAACTCAAAACTGACTTGAAACTGACTCAAAACTTACTTAACTGAAACAAGTACTTACAAAGCTTATTAATGGCAACAAAACATCGAGATTTGAGGGCTTCAAATCCTAATGACAATCACCTGCCTACTGAAGAAATATGTACAATCATGTGAAGTGAGCCTTCCAATGTAACCAATATAGCAGATGGCTACTTACTGAAATTTTGCTCTCACTTTCCCCGAGCAGGCATAATGATGTACATGTAGGCAACTCACAATGACAACTGAAACCAAGGCTTATGATAACAAAACAGACAACATTCATCTTCTCCAATGCTTGCAAAATAATGCCGAAGGGATCTTGAAAATCCTGAAAGACTACCTTATCTTGAGATCCAACAGCAAAAATACAAGTACTTCCTTCATTCTGATCTGAAAGAACAAATGGTTGTTGATTGATAGGATGGCATAGAGAAGTATAAGCTTCTGCTATCTGAGTGTTGGCTGTAAATTCCTTCAGTATGAGAAATTTTGACTCGATTTCTGGCATACTATCTCTCTTAGGCTCATACTCCTCAATTTCATAGTCTAAGTCATTCTTAAACAGAAAACATTCTTCAAGATTATCAAACATGATAGCCCTATCATCTTCATGAAAGAAAACAATATCTATTCGCTGATCTATAAATCTAATTTCAAGACTGTGCTCATTTTCAAAAGTGAAAGAAGCTTCACTAACACCTTCTTGACTATGCGAACACTGCAAACCTGCATTCGCTTGGGCTGTAACATGACCTTTCAAGAGTTGATCTATCTCATCTTCAAATAGAGGAGATAATACTTTTTGTTTTCTTTTTCTAAAACAATAATTGTCTTCTTTCCCTCCTAAAGTTTGATAAGGATGTTGAATATCTTCATATGACATGGCAAGCAATTTGTCATGTTTCTTATCCCACTCATCAGTCATACAAGGGAAAACTTCAGATAGTTCTTGAAACTCAAAACTAACACTTCTATCATTTACCACTGAATTATCCAAAGAAGATTTTTCACTTACTTGAACAAAGATTTCATGTTGTTTTTCATAAAGGGACTGGATTACCTCCTCGTGAAGGTTTTGTTCTAATGAAATGAGAACACTTGGGTCAATAACTTTGTTTTCTTAATTCAAGATGATCTCAACAACAAAGCTCTCCTTCATGGGATTCAAAACAAGGTACTCTTCATCATCATGATCTGAATCTAGGTCTGAAATAGCCAACTTGACTTTATCACAATCTGAAATTGGAACTTGATTTTCCTGCATACTGTCTTCTGTTATGAGCATATCTGAAATAAGACCTTGTCTTCCATCATTTTAAATTATACTAAGATCTTGAACCTGCTATAAATTTTCTTGAGCATCTTGATAAGTATCCTCTAAGCTCTCTTTATGCTGCTGAAATGGATTTTCATACAAGGCTTCCATGATCTCATCGTCCATGAAGTCATCATCTTCATAAACTTTCTCAAGATTTTCAATAAAAATATAAACATGTTTACAACAGTTGTGAACTAATATTAAGGATGGACAAGATTCTTTATACCTTTCAAAGAACATGGTATGAAAATCCTTTAAACAGTAAATACAAGCAAGCGACAAACTTTCATACTAAGATCGGGCTTCACCTTCTAGAGTGGCCATAAATATCTTCATCAAGAAGTCTTCAAGAAAATCAACCTTCAACTTGCGAGTACGCATGTGAAATCTAACCAGATGTAAAGCAGTATCATTCCTATCATCATCTTTAAACACAGGAAAATTACTTTGCCAATCTACCTTAGGAATTTTATTTGGGAAACTTGGAATGTGATCTGGGCTCATGGGAGAATACCTTCAAGCAAATGAATCCATTTTGATAACAATGAATTCACTAAGAAATTCTTCAGGCTACTGGTTTTTGAAGAGTGGAGTTGCCATAAAAATTCTGAACCTTGGGATTTTTCAACACTAGAGTCGCCAAGTGAATGATTTCAGCCTTCGCATGCATCTGACAATTGTTCACCATCAGCAATCAGATATGAAATTTTATGATCTTTCCCGGAGAATATCTGTCACCTCTTCCCCAGTATGGTCACCACTATGTTATAACCTGGATTAAACCTCAGGCTGAAGGAAGGCAATGCCAGGGTAACCACAAACCATGCTTGGCCAAGTAGCTAGCCCTACTAGGCCAGGAGAGGGCTCTCTCCATAAGGATCTCAGCCAAGATGACTGGATCAAGAAAATGATATTAGGCTATGTATAGTAGCACAAGGTTTGATTTGATTTTGAAGGGTTTTGCTAGATCAGGAAGAGTTGGACAATTAGGGCAAGAAAATTAGGTCAAAATTGCTGGGTTTTGATGGGGCAAGGTAGGCACAAGGCTCAATACTCTAGGGTTTGATGGGTGAAGTGATTCAAAGACATGTGAGGAGCTAGAAAGAGCATGTGAGCAACATGGATTCTTCCTAAACTAAAGAAAACATAGACAGAATATTTTCCCAAAACAAAGCATAAATATTATGGGTTCTGCCTATCAACTTGAAAACATCCACTTAAAGAGTATGAAATGATGAAATGGAGTCAACAATACATTTTAAAACATGAAAACATAAGAAAAACTGAACTGAACATCATACCACATGGATCTCAAAAAAATAGCTGCAACTTTTCATTAATCTCTTGTTAAAACTGATACAAAATGATGTCTACTCAAATCATAAGCATCTAAATGTGTCCAACCTGTAAAATGACTGAGAAAATACATAATATAGGCCAAAAACCAACCCATCCTAGGCATCAGAGGTCGAATCCATGAGTGGAGGAGCAGTTGCAGGAAAGCCTGATTAGATAGCTGGAGTGTAGGGTGGTCAAAGTGACTCAACCCTCACTCTAGCAAATTGATTCATTACATGCTACATAGGACATCTAACTAATTTATCTACCCTAGGTAAAAGTAAAAACATGATAATTACATAATATAGATAAATTACATAGGTAAAACTTGAATTTCCCATAGATAAAAGTCAACCTGGAATGAAACAGTGAAAATTGTGGAAAATTGTCGAATGCACAACGACCCTGGTCAAATGCGCATCGTCCTCTTTAAGATGACTTTCAACTACCTTCCCAATGTCCAAATATAGCCCAGGATAGCTCATTGGAAAGCTTATTCTATATATTTTTCAGAATTTCCCTTGTTTTTCAAAATGGGCTTGATTTACTCCTCCAAAGTTGCAATCTACCAAGACTGCTCAAACGCGCAACGACCAAGCTAGGAAAGAGGCAGAAAGGTGATTTTTTGGTAGTTTTTGACCCTTTTGGCTAACCAATTTTGCTCCAAATTCTTAGAAAAAGTACAAGGTGCATGTCCTCATCATCTTGAATCCAAAAATTCTGACCATTTTCTCATTGGATGCTCCAAAAAAAATCGCAGCATCCAAGGTGTTGGGCGTTTGACCATTTCACTGTCAAGAGCACCCTCATAGTGTCAAACGCACAACGACCTCCTCAGGGCTGCTTTTGGAGAACTACCCTGTGTCTAAATTTTCTACAAGATAGATTTTTGGAAATCCCTTTGAGTCTAATTTCTAGATATACTTTTAGTGTTCAATTTGAAGGTCATTTTCCCTATCAAAATGCCAATCTCCCAAGACTGGTAAACGCGCAATGAACTGGGTGCAAAAATGAAGTGTTCTTTTGCAGGAAAATTTTGGAGGTCTTAATTAACTCCAAATTGAGTGCATTATAGCTAATTGGAAATATATTTTTGTATAATTATCATTTTACTCATCAAGCAAGTCATTTGGACTCTGCAGATAGAAGAAAAATTGATTTTTCCAAAGTCACTCCAGAAGTGTAGCAACTCTCTTGTAGCAACTTTATTTTTGACATTTCTCTAAAACTATGACACATATGTAAAAAGTGAAGGAGGCTTTTCATCCTTGGCCTATGATGGAGAAAAAAATCTCTCACTTTTTCCAAATTCATCCATGGTTGGTCTGAAACATAGTTTGAAGAAAAACCAGCCATATGTGTGGAAAATGATTTGTCCCTTGGAATGACTTCTTGAAATATGATGGAGACATGCTGTATATGAGTTTGGAATGGCCTCATACTTGTTGAAATGACCTCCCTCATGCCTCCTCTACTCATATGTTTCCGATTCCATAGCCAACCCTAGCTCAGTGGGAGAGGAAATTAGGGTTTAGTGTAGGAAAAACAGGGGATTTGTGAAATTTATAGGAATGAAGAGAAATAAAGGGGATAGGGGGTTTCTAAATTCTTAGGAGAATTTTGGGAGGTAGGGAGGGATGTTAGGAAGTATGGGAAACTAGAATTTCAAGGATTGAGTGAGGGGAAGGGGTCCAAAATGTTGAAAATGGCAACAAGAAATGATAAAAATAGAAGTGCTAAAAATAGAATTGATATAAATAGCAGTTTGGGTACCAGTGCTGGATTGGGAAATAGGAAATAAAAAATGGAAGTGCTAAAAATAACATTCTATTTTTAGCAGTTCAGGATGGATTCCAATTTTAGTCAGTCCCTGGACTAAAAATAGGAAGTAAAATTCGAATTTGATATTAACAACAGTTTGTAAATTAATTAATTAATTCATCTTGAATTAATTAGTTAAGGAAAAACAAAATTGAAGTCTATGTGAGGACATGCAACAATTTATCTATTAATTGAGGAATTTATCCATCAGTTAAAGAGATAAGGATGAGTTCTAATTTGAGTAGTAATTAGTTGGCTCAGTTAACAGAGTCAAGTCCAGTTATATTTGATTTAAATAGTTTGTTTAAATTAAGTAAGTTTAGTTAGTTAATGCATGCTTGCATATAACTGTTGTACTTCAGATAACTGAATATTCTCTCATGAATAACTCATGCATGTCAATTCAGACAAAGACCCAGTTGAGATCAGAGAAGGGACAATGTAATATCAGTTGGATGAATATTTTTCCTATAAAGGAAGCTCATCCATGATGAGGATTTATCTCCTTCGGGACTGTGTAGTTGGATCAGAGGTTTATGAGTGTGTGAAGAGGCCAATTCACATAGGTGGCTGCACTGGACCCCAATCAGAATTGCGCAAAGAAAAAGGAGGCTTGGAGGGTAGACCAGAGGTTAAATAGAGGCCTTTGACTATCTATGAGCAGCAGAGGTACTGCAGAGAGAGCATGATAGCTTTTCACCTGATTCTTTTTGTAATACTGGCTATATTTCCACTTGTATGATAATACAGAGTTGGGGTTTTAGGCTGAGGCTTTCCCTGGGTTATATCTTCTTTGTTATGTGTGATTGATTTCTGCATATTAGTTATATGTGTTCTTATTGATGTTGCTTATGTTCGATTAAGCTTCCGCTAAATTGGTTGTAGTAGTAGATTAAGTATTTTGCTTTAGTATATTGCATTATCAGGTCATATACAGGTGAGAATTTCTACATGGTATTAGAGAGAGGTTTTGTAGAAAAAGTTCTACATGGTATCGGAGCACAGGTGATCAGGGAGAGAACAATATACTGAGAGGAGATTTCAAAGTTTTGAGTTTTGGGCCGAGAGTTTGCAGAGCAGATCTGAAAATTTTTGTACATAATTTTTAGAAACAAATAGTAGATTTGGATTCCTTGTGGAAAAAGACCCAAATTTAAAAAAAAAAATAGGTTGAATTAGAGTTCGGATGAGGGATATATCATTGACTTAAAATCATCTCTTTTTCTAGAAAATTTCATGATGGCGGGAAAGTGGAAATAGATTGGTGTGCTAACTAAGAACCTGTATGCACTTTAGGTACAATATGCATGCAAAGCCTTGGGGAGCAAGGCAAAGGTTGGATACTTGGTGGTTGAGAGGGAGAGTAAATTACCTCTCAACATGTAGTGCTAGAAGAAGTCTCAGACAATTGTGGAAGAGCCACAATTGGTGAAGCAACTTCAAGAGGTTTTGGAGCAGCCACAACTGGAGAAGTTGAGAGGAGACCGAGTGGAGGCATACACTCATGTAGAGACCTCTAGTAGGGGGAAATTTTGAGCCAAGTGGGCAGAGGGATCACATGCAACCATAGCTCCAGGTGAGGTGGGGTGATGTGATGTGATAGTCTCAAGAAGGTTGAAATAGGGGCATGATCTTTGAGGTACCCAACCTCTTTGATTAGACCTTGCTACGGGAGCCCCGATGAGGAGTAGCAAGATTGGCTGAGTGGGTAGAGACAGATGCGGATGCAGCGATAGAGAGAGCTACAATGCAGGAGTCCCAAGACAATGCAGAGCTAGCAGGATGTAGTAATGTGAGAGGCATAAGAGTGTTGTGCCGGTGCAGGATGGCACAGAGAGGTGTGCAATGGTGCGAGATGCAGGGAGTTGTTGCAGCAGAATAGAGGTCAGAGAGGGAGCACTTGTCAGCAG
Organism: Pinus taeda; assembly: GCA_000404065.3. Lineage (NCBI taxonomy): Eukaryota > Viridiplantae > Streptophyta > Pinopsida > Pinales > Pinaceae > Pinus > Pinus taeda. The sequence continues at coordinate 104,494 of APFE031237095.1, read as the reverse complement.
CAGGTAGAGCTTTAACATCATAGTATGTTTCTAGCCCAACAGAGAGGTCAATTGGGAGGTTTTTTTTGTTCCGAGAGTTGCTGGAGCAACCACACTTGGTAGAAGTATTGCATGCAGAACATTCCAAAGGTATAGGATCAGGTTCGAGAGGAAGCCTTTCTTGTTGAGAGGAGTATTGAAAATGGAAACAAGAAATGCTAAAAATAGAAGTGCTCAAAATAGCACTGCTACAAATAGCAGTTTGGGTACCAGTGCTGGATTGGGCAACAGGGAATGAAAAATGGAAGTGCTAAAAATAACATTCTATTTTTAGCAGTTCAGGATGGATTCCAATTTTAGTCAGTCCCTGGACTAAAAATAGGAAGTAAAATTCGAATTTGATATTAAGAGCAGTTTGTAAATTAATTAATTTATTCATCTTGAGTTAATTAGTTAAGGAAAAACAAACTTGAAGTCTATGTGAGGACATGCAACAATTTATCTATTAATTGAGGAATTTATCCATCAGTTAAAGAGATAAGGATGAGTTCTCATTTGAGTTAGTAATTACTTGGCTCAATTAACATAGTCAAGTCCAATTATTATTTTATTTAAAAAAAATTGTTTAAATTAAGTAAGTTCAGTTAGTTAATGCATTCTTGCATATAACTGTTGTACTTCAGATAACTAAAGATTCTCTCATGAATAACTCATGCATGTCAGTTCAGACAGAGACCTAGTTCAGATCAGAGAAGGGACAATGTACTATCAGTTGGATTGAATATTTTTCCTATAAAGGAAGCTCATCCATGATGAGGATTTATCTCCTTCAGGACTGTGTAGTTGGATCAAAGGTTAGCGAGTGTGTGAAGAGGCCAATTCACACAAGATGTTGCACTGGACCCCAATCAAAATTGCGCAAAGAAATAGGAGGCTTGGAGGATAAACCAGAGGTTAGATAGAGGCCTTTTACTATCTATGAGCAGCAAAGGTATTGCAGAGAGAGCAGGATAGCTTTTGAGCTGATTCTTTTTGTAATACTAACTATATTTCCATTTGTATGATAATACAGAGTTGGGATTTTAGGCTGAGGCTTTCCCCGGGTTATATGTTTTGTCTTATGTGTAATTGATTTCTCCATATGAGTTATATGTGTTCTTATTGATGTTTCTCATGTTCGATTAAGCTTCCGCTAAATTGGTTGCAGTAGTAGATCAAGTATTTTGCTTTAGTATATTGCATTATCAAGTGATCTACACGTGGGAATTTCTACACAAAAGGGTAAAACACAGGCCTAGTCTAGAAAAGTGTCAAAAGCGTAGCAATAGGCTCGGGTTTGTAGAAAAATGACGATTTTGAGGGATAGGAGTGATGGGAAGTGTTTAGGAAGGTATATTAAGGATAGGGGAAGGTGTAAGAGCATCAAGATACAAGTTTTGTTGATGATTTAACCATGGAGGTCATGAAACCAAGAAAAATGCCCTCAAAACCCTGGGAGAGGGAAATGAGAGGAATGGGAATGGGAAAAGGTCAAGGGAGGTAGATGGAGTGTAGGTGAGTGATATTTCTATGGATAAGAGTGCAAATGAGCCTTCCCTTGTCTTTTATGACCTTTATACCTTGTTTAGATTTTCAAAATTAGTCTTGGGACCCATTTTTTCTTTCTCAAACTTGACTTGTCTTTTACAATTTACCTTTGGACTTGACCTTCTGATTTGATCTTCTTGGTGGATTTGGAAACATAATGAATTTGAAACTCTTCCTTTTGGATGATGGTACTTTGAACTTACAACAATTGGAACCATGAGAATTATTACATATTAAAACCATAAAATTACATTTTTTCTTGAACATTCAAATTACAAACTATTTTGCTGATGAAATCTTTTTTATTCTTAGTCCCTCACTTTCAGGTCTTTTATGTAGGATATGGTGTTTTAGTGGACCTTGGAAACCCTAAGACCTAATGGAGACTTTGAATGGTTGTGACCATGATGAAAATGATTGTCATGATGAAGAAAAGTCATGACTAATGGTATACTTTAGCAAAAGGTGAAATGAGCCAGCAAGGGTTAAATTTTTAAAGGGAGTAAAGGAAACCCTAATTCAACCTTCAGTGACCAAATTTTTGCATGATGACCTAGTGGAATGACAAAAATTTCAAACAAGACTCTAATATGATATAAAAGAGAGATTTTGACCAATGGTGGAAGTATGCAAATACTGACTCTAACAGGATGCATAGATCAAATCACTCTAGAGAATATATATGAGTCTGGATATCATGAGGTCATAGCCTCTGAAAAGGTAAAATGAGGACCAGACGAAGACATCTAGCATTCAATGAAATTGAGGGTAAACGGGACATCAAGGATGGGCCTATGATTGAAGCTCCACACCTAGTCCCATTGAAGTTGTAGAAACATAAAATTGGGATTGAAGATGAGATGAAGTTGGCCTCGATTGGAGATTATTGGGATGAGAAGACTACAAGAGAGATATTTGATCTCTTGAAAGAATATGAAGATTTGTTCCCCTCGTCTGTTGCAGAACTGAAGGGGATTAAGGGGGAGTTAGGGGAGATGAAGGTCATGCTTAAAACATATACAAAATCAGTAAAGCATCGACCATACCGACTAAACCCAATAGGTAATGAGAAAGTGAAAAAGAAGATAGATAAGATGTTAGTAGCAGGGCTTATATTCTTGGTTGATGAAGCGGAGTGGGGAAAGCCTGATTGTTATACAAAATAAGAAGGATGTTACAAAAATAAGGGTTTGTGTGGACTACAAGAGTCTAAGAAATACACATGTTCATGATTCTTTTCCGACTCCATTCAGTGATGAAGTTTTATACAATGTGGAAGGGAATGAAGCATATTCTTTTACAGATGGATTCTCTAATTATTACCAAGTCGGGACCGCAGAGGAGGATAAGAAGAAAACCATGTTTACCACGGAATGGGGGTTCTATGCATATCATGTTATGTCGTTTGGACTTAATAATGCACCTGCGGTGTTCTCAAGGATTGTGATTGCTACTTTTAGAGATTATATCCACAGATTCTTAGAATTTTATATGGAAGATTATACAGTTTATAGTTTTCTAAAGAAAAACTTTAGTGTTCTTAAGATCATGTTTGATCGATGTAGATAGTTGTAGATCTCATTAAACTTGAAGAAGTGCATATTTGTGGTCCCCTTCACGATGCATTTGGGCGATATAGTATGCAAGGAAGGAGTGTGTATAGACTCTGCTAGGGTTGCGGTAACCGTGAACATGGATCCACCCACATGTAAAACAGCTTAGGTCCTCCTTGGACCACACAAGGTACTATAGGAGTTTCATCCGCAACTATGCCTCAATTATTGCACTAATGGAGAAGTTGTTAAAGAAGGTTGAACAGTTCACATGGTCAAAATAATGTGATGCTTCACTTAATATACTGAAAGATAAATTGGCAAGTGCACCAATCCTAGTTTATCCAGATTGGAACAAACAATTTCATGTTCAAATTGATGCCTCAAGTATTGCATTAGGAGTCATCTTGGCTCAGCCCGGGGAGAGAAACCTTAATCGCCCCATTTACTTTGCTAGCATAAAGTTATCTACGACAAAGAAAAACTGCACCACAACTAAGCGCGATGATCTTACGATGGTATATTCGCTTCAAAAGTTCCAACATTACCTGCTGGGAGGTTTGTTCAAGGTTTTCATTAATCATTTTTCTTTGAAGTATTTAGTGAACAAAATCGTACTTGAAGGTAAGATTTGTAGATGGCTTCTATTATTCCAGAATTCACATTTGAAGTAATTATTAAGCTTGACCAACTAAATGTGGGGCTCGATCACCTCTCGTGGCTAGAGTCAGGTGAAAGTGGAGGATCCCTTGATGATCAACTACCAAACATCGATTTATTTTGAATTGAAGCGGTACCATACTACGTGGAGGATATAACAACATTCCTAGCTACATCTAATTGCCCAGAGGAATACACAACAACACAACGGAGGCATATGGTCGTCCGGGATGCATATTATCAATTTATTGCAAGACAACTATACAAATCGAGCCTTGATCAAGTGTTTTGCAGATGTGTCCTCAACCACGAGAGAAAGGATGTATTATGGGAGTGTCATTGAGGGGTCATGGGAGTCCATGTTGGGGGAAAGGCCACTACAAGGAAATTACCGTAGGCATGGCTCTGGTGGCCCACGACTTTCAAGGATGTGAAGGAATATGCCAAAACGTGTGGCATTTTCCAAAGGGTTGGGAGACCATCAATCTGAGATGAACTACCCTTGAAACCAGTACACGCATTCAGAAATGGGTAATCAACTTTAAAGGACCTATCAATATGTCAGCACACCACTCCCATGCCAAATATGTCATCACCACCACAGAGTACCTTACGAGATGGGTGGAGGTCACACCAGTTAAGGACTGTACTATGGATACCACCACAAGATTTATTTTTAAGAACATCATCTCCATATTTGGGAGCCCCCAGAGTCTCACTAGTGATCAGAGGACCCATTTCATAAATGAAACAATTGTCGCGTTACTTCAGAATGTCATGATACAAAACCATAGGAGAAACTTGTATCACCCTCAAGCAAATGGCACGGTGGAGGATTTTAGTAAGATATTGTAAAGGGGCCTGACAAAGATATTCTCAACCAACTGGATGATTGGGATGAGTGGGCGCTAGTAACTCCATGGGCCTATTGCACAACTGTTAAACACTTACACAAGCATATGCCTTTCTAGCTAGTATATGAATGGGAGGTTGTGGTATCCACTAAATTTGTTATTCCCAACCTTTTCATTTCACAAGCCACTCATATGACAGATGAAGAGTCAATTCTGAAGAGGTTGGAACAACTTTCGGAACTAGATGAGGCTAGGTTCATGGCATATTTCCATCAAATGATCAAAAAGCAAAGGAAGAAGGCATGACATGATAGGCACATTAAGCGAAAATCATTCATGGTAGGAGGACATGTTCTGCTATATGATAGAAAATCCTTGAGGTTTCCAAGGAAGCTACAGATGCATTGATTAGGGAATTTTTGTTATTGTGGAAGTGAAGGAATCGGATGTAGTCAAGCTTGCAAAACTAGATGGTGTTCTACTGCCAGGATGGGTGAATGGCGTTTTAAATTTTCTTAGGGTGAAACTGTTCTTTACTTTGATAATTTCATTTCACCATTAATACTTTAAGTTCACCCCATATCATCCTTACATTATTCAGATCTACACTATTATACATCATCATATGTAATTACATAAAAATAAACAACATCACCATCATCATCAATGAAATGGAACATAAAAGGAACAGTAGAATAAAGCATGCACACAGATAGAGACACCTAGATTGGTCCGAGACCAGGGCAAAACCCACCATGGGGAAAACCCTTGCAAACATTCTTCTTCTTAGATCGTCATCAAATGATGCAACAAAAGAGAGTACAATGATCCTTAACTTTATCTATGCAACAAAACAATAATGATATCTATGAAACAAATCTATTCATGCTAGGAATCAGAACCCTCATATTGATGGTTGTAATGTGCTATCACAAACTGATGTCAACTACTGTATACTACTGTCACTGTGTTGAACATTGTTGAGCATTATTGTTACTGTTAATGAGCCCAATACATATGTTTGTAGTGAAAACTAACAAGTAGAGAGAAACCTAGATCTACCAGATCGTTGAAGTCAACTGAATCCAAGATTTCAAACCCTAGATCTAAATTTTTATTTCCCTCACCACAACTGTCTGTGTGTGACTGAAACTCCTTGGTCGCTCTCTCTCGGTCAATGTATATGGGAATATGTGACTACATGGTCGCTATCAGGAAGTATTTATGCATGCTTCTATGGCGCAATACACCTAAATCCTAGAGTCACTCCCTTATAGTTGTTGTTCAAGCGACTGAGATGTCCTGGTCGCTCTCAGGACAACCCTGTGCGAGCGATAGGGGACCTGAACCTTCTGATCTGCCTTTGAAGCCATAGTCACTCCCATAAGCCTTTGTGCCAGTGTCCAAGGGTATAAAGTCGCTCTCATAGGCTTATGTGTTAGCGTCCAGGGACCAAAATTCTTTGTTCTATGCCAACGACCGAGATCCAGATGACCCTAACCCAAAGTGAACCTTTCACCTATGATTTTAGACCCTTGAGCGAACTTCTTTTGTCGAACCTCTGTGAACCAAGAAAAAAGAGAAGAGAAGATGTGTCTAAATGATCTTGAGTTATCTTCTATTTATAGGCTTTCCTGAGGATTCACTTGGGGTTAAGACTGATCCAAGTAATTACTCATGTGGTTAGAGCCAACCCATTTCGTAATAAATGTATGAATAAAATAATTCATAACTCAACTTCCACTTAACCAAATTGGGTGATATTTAGGTTGATTTTGGTCCTCTCGAAAAGAGGAATATAATGAAATCATTATATTGGTCATTTGAGCTATCCAAGGTGGAATTTTACCACTGTTGCAAAAACTAACACTCCCTCTCAACTAGGGAGAATTCCACCTCTCAATATCTGCCCATCGAACAATATGCTATTTTGGAATCTTTGAATGTCATCATGAATCATCACGGATCATCCCTATCATGTAGTAATCATGCCATGTCCATCTCAAGCGTCTCATCATCACAAATCATCATTGTACATCTCGATCTATCCTTTGCTTATTCTTGCTTATCACTTAACTATTCCTGCTCGTATGCTGAACATTCTTGGATCTAGAAGAAGAAGAATTTGTTACCAAAGGATAGCTTAAAGCTACCACCCTTTATCCAATCAGGCTACTATCTGGAATCTCTGTCAGCGGGATACTACCCGAAATATCATCATCAATCATCATCGAAGAGCATATCATAAAGGAGCACGTCTCAACTTGGGACCACATCGATAAGTAATAGCTTCCACCTATACCGAGAAATAGGGACCGAGAAATAGGATAACTCATCACATAGGGGATTACACCCTCGACCATGGAATTTCATTGGGTAGCTTACCCTCAACCAAGAATCATATCGGGTTATCTCAACCCATCTTACTGGCTACTAATCTTCCCATCGATGACCCAGAATAGTCATGTGGTAGAACACTTGCATCATAATCGACTTGGGTTGTACACCTCAAGTACACGCTAAACTTATTGGCCAAAATGAGGAGCAATATTTCCATCAAGCTGGTCTGCTTGAGGGTATGATTCCAACTAGGGTATACTCTACAAAGACCAAGTAGGAGAGCAACATTCTCCGACCCTATAAATATAGGGGAGTTTCATTCTTCAACCTTGGGTAACAAATAGGGTAACACCCTATTTTCTAGAGTTCCCTCAAACTAGGAGCCCTCTATCTCAATTCCTCACCTTGGGAGCTCAAGCAGGGTAGGAAGAGTTTGCTCAGTGTCCTTGATCAATGCTGCTCTCATCATCAGCTTGTCCTAGTAACAATTGCTTCCTATTCATATAGAACATTAAATCAAATATCATGTCAGATCATATATAATAATATGAATCACAAAAGGATGCCATAATCATCATACCTCTCAAGGAGGTGCCAACCACAAGCTAGAGCTTGTTTCTAACAGTTGCATTATCTCAATATATGAGAGTATCTTGGTCCCGACTATAAATATGGGAATTACTTCCAATCAGATCATCACAATGTATCCATTTCATATCTAGATCATGTTCAAACAACTCTCTAAGGAGCTTCTGTATCCTTCCTCACAACTATCCATGCTAGAAACATCATGATAAACCTCGGTTATGCTATGGACCTCTCACCCATGATATCATGGCAGATCACATACTAAAGAAACATCCAAATGTGCTTATCAACAATAATATCAAATATCAACAATACATCTATGTAGATACATATCATAAGAGAAATATCTTATTATAAAAATAGAACACCTCATGCAAATATTTCAAAGCATGCTTGGTGGCAACTTTATGCGAGTGAAGCAACTCACTCATGAATTTATTCAGGTTCTATGTACATCATACATATACAGATGGATGTTCAAAATGGATTATCAATGCTTCAACCATAGGATGCCATGTTAAGTTCAATAACATCTTAAACTTCAAATCCTAGTATCCATGGATTTGCAATTTTCATTATTCAAAAGCATTTTCCAATAGATTTGCAATATGGAATTTTTATCCCAAATTCCATAAATCAATTCATCATGCCAAGATACATTATTTCAGGCTTAATAAGCCATCTCCCTATAATTTAGATCATTAGAGTCTCATAATTTGTTATAAGTAGATCACTAGGATATAAAATCAAAGCCATAATCAATATCAAAGCCATACCTTGGAACTCATCATCCTGACTTCATCAAATAACTGTCAAATCTAGACATATATGGATTGCAATGCTCTAAGCAGAATGCCTTGCTAAGCCAACATAATCATACTTACATAACTCAATGTTGTACCATCAATCAACAAGGTCAACTCATTAGAGTTTATAAGCCAAATCACGACCCTTATAAAAGTCATCATTATCATAGTATAAATACTCTCAACTAGGAAATAGGTGGGGCTCATATCAAATCATGACTTCATCATGCCAACAAGTCATGCATTATCAATCTGAACTTGATTAATTCATTCTCATAATCATAATATAAGTCATACTGTCACTAGGTGCAAATGAATACATCAAGGATGAGTCATGTAGGTTCCATTTTTCATGCCAAATCACAACTATCATTATTTCAACCATTGTGCTAAGAATAAGGAGGCCAATCTCCAACTAAGTCATCATGCCCACATAGTATCAATGCCAGGGAAAATAAAAAATCATCAAATCATATCAGTAGACATCAGTTCAAGTCCAAATTGCTACCGTAGAGAGATATATAGTCAAAGCACATCTCAATCTTCAATCAAAGTTATTGCCAAGCATCATGACAAAACACCAGTAATGCCAAATCATGCCAACTTCTTGTAGCAAAAACATAGTGACATTTCTATATGTATGTCTCGGTCACCTGCAAACACAAGTTTAGTCTGCATGTTCATGTTATGGAAAACATTCAACATTTTCCTACTAGTAGATGTTGTTGTTATACATCTGTGGTACTGGTATCTTCTAGGTGACCATCTGATTTCATGCACAATACTTCAACAATTTAGCTCAACAACTTCATAAATCAGTTAACAATGGCAGACTGTGTTAGGGACATCATGTTTCAGAGTTCAGAAAGATTTAGATGATGGTCAACAATATTCAAACCCCTAGTCTCTCTCTTCAGGTTAGCATGAGATCGATTTTAGTTGCCTGGATGATGTCTAGGCCTTAGCATGAGTGCATCCAGGGACAAGATCTCCTAGATCTGTGACTATGTTTGAAAAAAAAAAAACCCTAATTTCTGTACAGGTTTCAGATCTAAGACTCTTCTACAGATCAATAATGTCAGATGCACATAAATCATACTTCAACACCATATATTGAAAATAGTAATAAGGGTAATAATCTTGAGAAGAGATTCTCCCTCTGACTGGGTATTTGCATCATTCATCTTCATTCATGTAAGAAAGTTGTCTCTACCTATGTCATGCAACAACAGATCTATTAGATCATTAACATATGGCTATCATCATCATGACATCAATCTTTCATCAAATTTCAGACTCAAAGCAGCAGATAGATCTCAAAGATTATGAACACAATAACACTTTCTTTCAAGTCACTCGATCAATTTAGGAAATTTAGTTTAACCATATGTTGCCAACAAAGGGCCACAAGTAGTAAGAGATCTGGAATATCAATCTTACAATTATACCTCTCACATGCACTTCATGACCAATGAGGTCAATCACTCTTTCCATATGCTTTCATCATGATTTTCATGAGCATTACTAGCAGACTCATGTATAGGACTCAATGAACTATCCTTCTATATGAAATTCATTATGCAAGTATTAAGAGTATCATTTTCTAGAGCCAAGGTGCTAGCCTTCTTTATAGGATCAAGACACCCAACAGATAGATCATAGATGTTAGCCAAACATTAAGTGTATCAATGTATCAACATTAATAGCCTCATAGAATTAAAGAAGATCAAAATGTTCAACACTAAGGGCATATTTTCATCATAGGAAAGAAAGAGACATTCTCATCATACCTTAGGGCTTACCGAGCCAATAGTTGAAACACAACATACCATTCATAGCTTGTGGTGTTCAAAAACTTGAGCACCTACTCATTAGACATAAACCGCTTGAAGCACTTTGTCATATTTTTATCAAGTACATCTTTATCCCTTTCCAAATCCGCATTTCAAAATTATCGTCAAGAAGAATCTACACATCTCATCTCATCAAGGAGGTTAGAAACATCCATATGCTCAAATACACATGCAGGAAGTACAAGAAATAATCATCAGATCCATGAGTCTAACAAGTAAGAAGCATCATAAGTCAAGACATACTTAACTTCAATGAGAGGTGGTCCTCTCCCTCTTGAACCAATCTTCAAGATTCATAAATGTCCATGGTCCTTATAAAAATTTTCCCTCCAAGTATCCAATCAGATCTATTAGGGATTATCCCATCTAGGGCTTGAGAATCTTCTCATGGACCAACTAGGTTCCATATCTCATATGGTTTCCATAAAACAGGGTTTTCTCTCCAACCCTAACCTCATAGAATCCATCAAACCCTAATCATCAAGATGCCTAGCATTTTCTTCAAACCCTAGAATTCTTTTAGGTCTCCACTATCCTCTTCTTGATTCCATAAAAGGTGTCATTATTGAGGTGATATGCATGGCTTTTCTTCAACCCACCTCTGATACCATGTTAAATTTTTTGAGGGCGAAATTGTTCTTTACTTTGATAATTGCATTTCACCATTAATACTTTAAGTTCATCCCATATCATCATTACATTATTCATATCTACACTATTATACATCAACATATGCAATTATATAGAAAGAAACAACATCACCATCATCATCAATGTAGCAGGAACATAAAAGGAATAGTAGAATAAAGCATGCACACACATAGAGACACCTGGATTGGTGTGAGACCAGGGAAAAACCCACTATGGGGAAAACCCTTGCAAATATTCTTCTTCTTAGCTCGTCATCAAATGATGCAGCAAAAGAGAGTACGATGATCCTTAACTTTATCTATGCAACAAAATAATAATGATATCTATGAAACAAATCTATTCATGCTAGGAATCAGAACCCTCATATTGATGGTTGTAAAGTGCTATCACAAATTGATGTTAACTACTGTATATGTCGAACATTGTTGAGCACTATTGTTATTGTTAATGAGCCTAATACATATGTTTACAACAGAAACTAATAAATCATATCTACAAATCTGTATAACAGTAGAGATAAACCCATATCTACCAGATCATTGAAGTCAACTAAAGCCAAGATGTCAAACCCTAGATCTAAATTCTGGTCACCCTCATCACAATTGTTTGTGTGCAACCAAAACTCCTTGGTCACTCTCTCTCAATCACTATATATGGGCAATTGTGATTGCACAGTTGCTATTAGGAAGTATTTATGCATGCGACTGTGGCGAAATACACTTAAATGCCAGAGTCGCTCCCTTATAGTTGTTGTGCGAGCAACTTAGATGTCCTGGTCACTCTTAGGACAACCCTGTGTGAGCGACTGAGGACTTAAACCTTCTAATCTGACTCCTAAGCCGTATTCTCCCCCATAAGCCTCTATGTTAGAATCCAAGGGTCTATAGTCACTATCATAGGCATCTAGGGACCAAAATTCCTTGTTCTGTGCTAGCAACTGAGATCCAGAAGATCCTAACCCAGAGCAAACCTTTCACCTATGATTTCAGACCCTTGAGAGAACTTCTTCCATTGAACCTGTGCGAACCAAGACAAAAGAGAAGAGAAGATGTGTACAATTAATATTGAGGTCTCTTCCATTTATAGGTTTTCCTGAGGGTTCACTTGGGGTTAAGACTGACCCAAGCAGTTACTCATGTGTTTAGATCTGACCCATTCCATAATATATGTATGAATAAAATAATTCATAACTCAACTTCCGCTTAACCAAATTGGGTGATATTTAGGTCAATTTTGGTGCTCTCGAAAAGAGGAATCTAATGGAATAATTATATTAGTAATTTGAGCTTTACAAGGTGGAACTTTACCGAATTTGCAAAAATTAACATGGCGTACGCCTGAAACCCTTCCACGGATCAAACAATTCCACTCTAAATTGATACATCTCTGAAAGGAGATCGTAGGTAGGATTAGGTAGTGTCAGTAATTTATTTGTCATGTATTAGTTGTGTCTATTACTTTAGTTGAAATTTTTCTATAATAAATCTTCCACCATGTCTCTTCTAGTTATGGAGATACTTTCACTCTACCACAATTTCTTGTGTTCGGGGGAGAGTCACACATGTTACGTGTCATTTCCATAATAATTAGGCAGTAATTTCCAGTGTCAGCTCGAATTTATGTTAAAAAATTCCTATAATACCCATAATCAATTCCTAAGCGTCTCCCATCACGATACCATAATTTCCCATCAACTCCACCTTTCCTTTTTCAGTTTTTCATCATCCAAGTTAGGTCCAGCTTAGTCGATGACAGTATTAACATGATTGAGAATGCATAGGAAAATTTATCATAGTAATTAGTTAGGAAGTCTAGTAAGAAATGTCTTGTCAAAATTTTCTACTTAATCTGCATGGAAATGTTGAGTTCTTCAGAGTCCAAAGCCATGGTGGTCAAATTGCTAAGTCTGCACTATGTTCCCAATTTCCTTTGTCTCAAGCTCAGGTCGAAGCCCCCAATGTCTCGTGTCTATCAGCATCATTCCTAAATGACGAAGACTGTGATATTTGTTCTAGATTTTGAATTTGATGAAAGAATCATGAAAACAGAGCCAAATTCTGGAAAATATGATAAAGTAATGTTCGTTGATAATGACCTCTCAGATTGCTTCCAACTTTTGGCCCTAAAGCGCGAGGTCAATACTAAACTAATGATTAAGGCTAATGGAAGTCAATCCATCAAAGTCATAGACAATTTCATAGGAATTAAAAGGTCAGCATTGTTGAATTTGAGGAGTCTTCTCGTGTTCAAAATGATTGGGGCTTCCATGCAGTGCTCAAGCTACTTATCAGTAGAATGCATGGAGGATCACTTTGGCTTGACAAGGAACATCTAATTCATGTGGTTGACATCCAGAGGCTCACAGGATTATCGACGACTGGAAATGTTGTATCCAATGCATTCTAGATAGCCTCCAAGCAGGAAAAGAAGACCATAAATGATAATTACTACAATAGGTATGACACCCATAGAGGAGGCAAGGGCACTCTCATAGAGTCAATCAACACCCCCAATATCAAGTTTGCATGTCATATCATTGCAGGGAAGCTCATGTGTCATTTTTATAGGAATGAGTGCATGCCCTATGTTATTTCAGTTGTGCAGCACTGTGTATATGGCACACAATTGAACTGGTACAGTTTCCTACTTCAAGAATTGTTCGAGGCCTACGAGTACATTTACAAGAGAAAGGCCCACTTCATTTATGGATACCTTGTCATTGCTATGGCTATGTGGAAATGGTTCCCACCAAAGGGTTGGGAGTTGACTTCTATCATAGAAGACCAACCTCTTGCTCTTAGGTACATGCCATGGTGAACCTAGGGGGACCCAAGCAGCAAGGAAATTAACAAGGCTTCCTTCATTGTGTGGTACAGGAAAATTTTGGAGGCCGTCAAGGCTGTATAAAGGATCCTGAAGTTGTTGCTCGATGATTATTCGTTGGAAGTATGGTTTGGTATTAGTCACGACAATACCTAGAAAAGGTCGCACTATGTCCATTCTCACACATTCGAAATGAAATGTCAAAAATTTGCACTGACTGAAGAAGCATTCCATAGAGAGGTCAGATCGTGGCCAAGAATTGTGGGGGAGGTTCAAAAAGGAAAGCACATATATTTCTTTGGAGGAATGGTTCCCCAACCACTACCTGGAGAGACACCTGCAGATTCAAGTAAGCAGTTGGCTGAAGAAGAGTTGTAACTTGTCATCAGGAGACTCGAGAAACAAATGCCCTCTCTTAAAGAAACTATCGTCAATATCAGAGTCTCGGCAAGTTCGTTCCCTACTTTTGTTGAATTTCAACATTTAAGGAAGCATGAGTATGTGGTTAGTACTCCCCTAGTTGTTTCACTTCTTGTTGTAGGACCCCATTCCCAGTCCAAACCAATAATCCCAAAATCCCGATGGATGAAGACTACAAAACCTCAAGTTGGGTCTAAAAAGCAGAAAACAACCCCCGCCAGCCAAATTGTTGATCTTACTCTTGAAGAACCCCAATCACAAACAACATCACCCATTATTGAAGAAAATCCACCCTCCACTTCTGTTGTGTCACCTCTATCGCACAATCCATCGTCACACTCAACTTCCACATCCACCACCATTTCAGATACCATAGCCTCTGGAACACTACTAGGAACATAAATGGAAATGAAGGTCGACTCTATTACACAGTCCATCATGGTAGTTATCAGCGCAAAAGTCACCTACACATCCATGTTGTCTTTATTGTTTGAGTCAGGTCCACTAATAGTCACCAGACCAATAATTACCCATCCCCTCATGAGTACCATCCATCCAGTATCATTTCCCCATCACCCTTCTCCTTCAATTTCATCCTTCTACATTTCCATCCACACCAATCCACCATCAACCGAACCTTCACAGCAGGATACATCACCCCATGATCTTTTAGATAAGTACATCATTAGTGGGCAGCCATTGCAAAGTCGGTTTCCAAAACCATCCACCATGGGCAAAGATGATCTTCAGGGATGGTCCTCAACCCAATTATTTAATTTTTTTCAACTAGTCATACACTGAGTAGAGGAATTGCACAATGATTTGATGGTCGAGCACAAACAACATCAACAACATATTCTAGCACTTACTACCTAACATGATCAACTACACTAGGAAAAGCAACATCTTCAGAGTCAGCTAGAATAGATCACGAAAAAATTCGAGGTACTATGGCCTTCATTCTCCGATATTGTGCTTAATGCCCTAGAGAACTTCTCAGCTTGTACACTTATCGAATGATGCGACCACAACGAAGCGACATGTCATGATTTAATTTTTTTCCAATTGTGAGCTCAAGAAGACCCTTGCTGCCACACAAAGGGCATTGCCAGACCCTGCCACAACTTATGTAGCTGAGATCGAATAGAAAATGGCAAACATAGCTGCCCACAAAGACTCCATAATCAATGTTTTGGAGGAATCCCACACACTCGTACAATAGGTTCACGATAGTTGAGCTTCCTAGCAAAAAAGAACCAACCTGTCTACCCCCTTTGTAGTTGTGTCAAACAAATATTCAACGAGGCTAGGAGCACCAAGGACAAGAGCCTGCAGAAGGAGATTCTAACAAAGTTAAACACCCTTGAGGCTGAAATTCAACAGAAAGAAGATGAGTCGACCAAAACCAAGCAAATACTTGAGGACTTCTGATCGTCAATGCAAGCACATTTAGAAACACTGCAGTAGCTTAGCGATGATAGAGAAGTGTAGTGGAATTCTCTGTTGATGGCACAGCCTGCCTAACCAATGTCCAATACTACAACTTAGTTCCTTGGCCAGGCATCTACACTCATAGGCATATGGCAGGAAGCACTTAATGCATACAATGAGTTTAGACAAGTTTCCATCACCTTTGTTTCTGAGTTAGGGCCTTCGTTTGAAGAAACTATCAAGGGGGGAGAAATGTAGGAAGTAGCAGTAGAAGCCCCAATAGCAACAGTCGAAGCACCAACAGAAGGAGCGTTAGCAACACCAACACCATTGGTGAAGGATTGACTTGGGGACGAGTCAATGGGCTGTGGTCGGGGCTTGTTAGGACCTTCATATTTTAGGAACTAAGGATTTTTTATGATAAGATAGAAGACGATGACAAGTGGCAAAGACATCTGTTGGAAAGTTGTGGGAGAGATAGTCGGGAAAGAGGAAGGAACTCACTGAGGACTGGTAGTTATGGAGGAACGGTGGAAATAAGTAACCATAGATGAGCGAGAAAATAACAATGGTAGCTGAGTAAGGAAGAAGGCGGAAGCCCTGAGAAAGAACTAGCAATCTAGGCTGGCACATAAAGATAAGGAAGGAAGAGTGAGAAGGCAAAAAAAAGGAGAGGGTTCTAAATTGTTGTTGTCGATCTAGTAGAGTTTCTCTCTATCTACTATTTTGTATGCTTATGTATTGATTTGTCTTGTGAGTTTGTACTATGGGAAAGATGCTCACGAGCTCGGTGTAATGATGTTGTTGCATAGATTAATGATGAAGAATACTTATTGGGACAATTGTGCATTAGTCGAATGATTATTTGATTCTTTAAATTTTTTATATGTGTGTATCTAAGTAGTCTTTCCTTTACAAGTATGCATGAGTTGTTGGGATTAAGCTTCTGTGTGGTATGATTTAGTGTTATTTGATTCTTGTCTCTCTAATGTGATTGCTCCTGATACTAGATCTCAATCCCCATCTAAAATAGTTCATGGCACACCTAAGGTGGGACTCCTTACCCCTTTTGGGTAAGGTGAAGATGTCGATGTTGCACTAGACTAAAGCAGAGCTTTGTTGGTCCATGTGCTTGAATCCGAGGTCTCAACCCTGTTACTATTTTTTGCGCCAACATTTCCTTTCACATAATTAAGGTTATTTTCCTTTCATATAATTAGAGCATTGAGGCCTTCTTAAATCTATATGTAATATATTAATATCATTGTTTTAAATCAATCACTTTTTTTTGTTTTTTTTTTTTTTTTTTTTAATTTGTATGTTAATAGGTGTTTATATTTTTGAATTGAAAGGGAGCTTCGAGATTGAATAGTGAGGGATGAGTTCAATTGTCATCCTCTCTTTTAATCCTTACTATCCAATTTTAAACTTACGAGAAAATTAAGAACCTCACTCTAAATATATGGTCACCACATCACCTGCACCCAAAACTGATGGGCATCCACTTGAATTAAAATGCAAGATACATGTATTATTTTCACTAAGGAATTTAGCACAAGAAAAAGAATTTGGTGATGCTAATTGCATGTTTCAACCTCGTTCTAATAGCCTTCACATCCCTTTTTAGGCCACTTATTCTTACATAGGCAGTGGCCATGGATGATCTTAGATATACTAGTTTCATCTTCGATGAATTCAATGGAAGTTGTTCATTTTGGAGGTGGGGGCTTCGGTTATCTGCTCCAAATACATCCTTGCCCTCACACATCATTCAAATTTCATACTGGGCCATGCACTCTATTAATTTCCTGTGCAAATGAAAAATACAATTTCCTCATTTAATATGTCTTTTTTTTTCTCCGTTGTGCCCCATATAAATATGGACCACCATCAGACCGCCCATCATTTTGACAATCAAATCCATCTCAACGTTGTCATTAATGACCATTCTCACTGAACTCATTACCATAAGAACCCTTGGCAAGGGTTGTCTTCACAAATTAATTCATATTAGCATTTATGGACCATTTATTTTATACAATTTCATTACTAATATTGTTATTTATAATCTTTTAAAACCACTAAAATTTATAATTATTATATTTTATTGTAATAGTTTTTAAATTTATTGTGAAAGGAACTTAGCTCAAGTGGTTTGGCTCATGATTTGTGTCTTAAGTGACGTGGGTTCAAGTCTTCAGAGACATGTTGGCCCGTGTGGCATTTATGTAATGATGTTGTTGCATAGATTAATGATGAAGAATACTTATTGGGACAATTGTGCATTAATCGAATGATTATTTGATTCTTTAAATTTTTTATATGTGTCTATCTAAGTAGTCTTTCCTTTACAAGTATGCCTGACTTGTTGGGATTAGGCTTCTATGTGGTATGATTTAGTGTTCTTTGATTCTTGTCTCTCTAATGTGATTCCTTGTAATACTAGATCTTGATTCCCATCTAAAATAGTTCACGGCACGCCTTAGTTGGGACTACTTACCCCTTTTGGGTAAGGTGAAGATGTCGATGTTGCGCTAGACTAAAGCAGAGCTTTGTTGGTCCATGTGCTCGAACCCAGGGTCTCAACCCTGTTACTATTTTTGCGCCAACATTTCCTTTCACATAATTAAGGTTATTTTCCTTTCATATAATTAGAGCATTGAGGCCTTTTTAAATTTATATGTAATATACTAATATCATTGTTTTAAATCAATCACTTTAATGTTTCTTTTTTTTAATTTGTATGTTAATAGGTGTTTATATTTTTGAATTGAAAGGGAGCTTCCAGATTGAATAGTGAGGGATGAGTTCAATTGTCATCCTCTCTTTTAATCCTTACTATCCAATTTTAAACTTACGGGAAAATTAAGAACCTCACTCTAAATATATGGTCACCACATCACCTGCACCCAAAACTAATGGGCATCCACTTGAATTAAAATGCAAGAAACATGTATTATTTTCATTGAGGAATTTAGCACAAGCAAAAGAATTTGGTGATGCTAATTGCATGTTTCAACCTCGTTTTGATAGCCTTCACATCCCTTTTTAGGCCACTTATTCTTACATAGGCAGTGGCCATGGATGATCTTAGATATACTAGTTTCATCTTCGATGAATTCAATGGAAGTTGTTTCATTTTGGAGGTGGGGGCTTCAGTCATCGGCTCCAAATACATCCTTGCCCTCACACATCATTTAGATTTCATACTGGGCCATGCACTCTATTAATTTCTTGTGCAAATGAAAAAGACAATTTCCTCATTTAATATGTCTTTTTTTTTTCTCCATTGTGCCCCATATAAATATGGACCACCATCAGACCACCCATCATTTTGATAATCAGATCCATCTCAACGTTGTCATTAATGACCATTTTCACTGAACTCATTACCATAAGAACCCTTGCCAAGGGTTGTCTTCACAAATAAAATCATATTAGCATTTATGGACCATTTATTTTATACAATTCCATTACTAATATTGTTATTTATAATCTTTTAAAACCACTAAAATTTATAATTATTATATTTTATTGTAATAGTTTTTAAATTTATTGTCAAGGACTTAGCTCAAGTGTGTTTGGCTCATGATTTTGTGTCCTAAATGACGTGGGTTCAAATCTTTAGATACATGTTGGCCCGTGTGACACTTGATAGAATATACTCATAAACTATTAAAAATAAAAAATAAAACCACCACAAAATTAATGAGAGAAAAAGTCTCTATATTTTTACAACTTTCCATTTAATTAATATTAAAAATCTATATTGATTTTTCTAATTAATTAACAAAAAATCTTTATTATCAACCAATAATATTCATTTTATTAATGTAATAATACTATTTTATCATTAAATATTATTTTTATAAATTTCAAAGTACAATATATTTATATAAATTAAAAAATCAAATTATTATATTAAAAAATAACATTTACTTATATTTTTTTTACTCGAAAAACTATTCAGGTAAAATTGTATCACATCTCGTGATACTCCTCATAACAACGGTCCAAAATATAAATATCATGCTACTATGCTAATCAACATCTCATGTAAAAATATAATTACATTCTAACATCACAGCTTTCTCATATGTGTACAAAAGTTGTATGCCAAAAAAATAAAAAATAAAGTATTTAAGGTCGCTTCTGATGGGGATGTTGTTTTTCTTCAATAAAATGACGATGCAAAATTTCATAATATTCTAATTTATTTTCCGCAATCAGCCAGCTCCTATCAGCCTTCCTAATACCCGCCTTACAGAGTTGATTTGTCATCCGATTGTGTTACCTAAAGACGTGGTAGTCATATATATATATATATATATAAAACTAATTTATATCCCATTTTCTATATATATATAAACATTTATATATATATATATAACATATTTATATTATATATATATTATTATTATTTTTTTTAATTTGATAAAATTTATTAGTTTTGAATTAGTGACTCTCTAAATAAAAAAAATCATTTATATATATTAATTTGATAAATATAATAGTTGCATTCAAATTGTAATAAACTCATGGCTTGTGTATATATAAGTGGATTAAAGCTCACTTTTATGTTTTTTTTTGAAAAAAAAAAAGAGGACGGGGTTTTATTTAGCTCCAAAGAAAAATTAGAAATATCTTATTCTTGAAGTATCAGTAAGACCTCAAACAAAATAGAGAAACGATATGCATTGCTTAAGGGCATGAGTTAGCACTCTCCTCAGGCATATGAAACTTAGATATTGTGGGGGATTTGAGGATTATCCTTAGTCATATTGTTGCAGGCTCACCTTCAGAAGTCCCAACATTGAATTTCATTCTCAAATGGATTAATATACTTTTAAAGAAACTTGAGGATCATGTTATCTGGCAAGTTCCGAAGACCAACAATTCTGTGGTGGATAGGTTGTAAAAGAGGGAAACCACCCATGAGGTGGGATCCCTTGTTGTGAATGTTGTGGCACTACTCTCCCACCCCATGAAATTATGAGTAGTGGTGTTTTGATTGGATATATGGATCTGACATGCATGTTACATTGGGAAAGGAAGGTAGATGGGGGCCAAGGTGTGCGATTCCTTGTTGAGAATTAATGGTAAATCATGTTTTAGGAAGATGGCGATTATTCAATCTAGTGTGGAAGAAGCTCCCTCCTCTACTGATAATGCCACATAAGGACAATGGGTTGTAGTTTCTCTATAAGGAAGCATACTACAAATTTGGAGGCAGGGATATATTTCCACTACTAGTTGTGGGGGATTCGAGGATTATCCTTAGGCCTATTGTTGTAGGCTCACCTTCAGAGGTCCCAATATTGAATTTCATTCTCAAATGGATTAATATACTTTTATAGAAACTTGAGGATCACATTATTTGGCATGTTCCAAAGACCAACAATTCTGTGGCTAATATGCTAGAAAAGAGGGAAACCACCCATGAGGTGGGATCCCTTGTTGTGAATGGTGTGGCACTACTCTCCCATCCCATGAAATTATGAGTAGTGGTGTTTTAATTGGACATATGGATCCGACATGCATGTTACATTGGTAAAGGAAGGTAGATGGGGGCCAAGGTGTGCATTTCCCTCTTGAGAATTAATGGTAAATCATGTTTTAGGAAAGTAGTGATTATTCAATCTAGTGTGGCAGAAGCTCCCTCCTCTACTGATAATGGCACATAAGGACAATGAGTGGCAGTTTCTCTATAAGGAAGCATACTACAAATATGGAGGAAGGGATATATTTTCAATGCTAGTTATGTGGACTGGAGGTGACAATTGCTCGTATACCCTTGGCGCGCAACACATTGAGGTTGCATGTGGTTTTGGTGAGATAGAAAGGTGGTCAAATGTAGACAATGATAGTTGTAGAGGAGCGTCTAGGGACTCCATCACCTATATTGGAACTTTGCTATTTTGGGTAAGAAGCTTGTCTAGATCATTGTGTGCTCTCTAGAAATTTTTGGTTCATTTGGAAATTGAGAGAATTGCCTCTATAACCTTATCGATGAGTGGGGTTTTTTTCCTTTATTTTAGTGAGGCACATGGATTCTCTATGGGCCTCACAGTTTTCTACTCCCAATTAAGGCAAGGTGTGGATGTCTTTTTGGCCTTCCCCTCAATGTCGGGGGGCTTGGTAAGGATGGAACTATAATTGTTTTGTGGGTGGTTAATTCTCTTCACTTTGAAATAGATAGATTTTTGGTGCTAGTTATTGTCTGGTCCTATTGAAATTTGAGTGCAATATAGAATGTCTAATCATGATAATTACTTGTCACTGATATATATGTTCACTTTTAGCATTCTCTTTATTCAATTATGTCATCAAGATATTATGCATTTATGTAAGAAAGCAAAGATCACAGTGCACAAAAAGATAATAGAAACTATAAATTAGGCCAAAGGCCAGGGAAAAACCCATAAAGGGAAAACCCTACAATCCTTTCCTTATAGAATTTTTGTCAAAAAGGGAAATCCAAGTTAAACTAACCAGTAACCCAAGTGCCAAGTCATCCCTCCATTTGTCCATAATATTGTTCACAAGACTATCCACAAATATGTCTTTAGGATGCCACATATATCACTGAAATAAAGTGCCTCAAGAACTTTGCTTAACCACAAATAATATTCTTTAGTAACTTCATTTTCCATTGAACAATAGTACTTCAGGTGCCTCTCTCTTCATCATAGAAATCCATGCCTCAAAACTCAGGTCTGTACCTTAGGAGTTGCCACAAATTATACCTCAAATTTGTATGCCACAGAGAGCTCGCATATTTCAGAGATATAGTGCTACAGAGAGCTTGCATACTTCAGAGATTTAGTACCATAGAGAGCTCGCATACTTCAGAGATATAGTGCCATAGAGATCTGAATTTTTCTTCCAAAGATGAAGTCCAAATTTCTTTCCAAATGGTGGAGAATAGATACCAATATATAGTCGTTTCCATGTCTAAAAAGGTGCCTCTGAAGGATGAGCCGAATTAACTTCTGGAGGGTTGATTTGGTCAACTTGGGGACATAAAATAGTTATTTCAAATTTCAAATTTGTTTTTTAATGTCCAAATCGGACATGATAATAATTATTTTTCTTTTGACTCAAATAAATTATTTTTTAACTCTTTTTCAAACTCATAATGACAAATATACATTATGAAGACCAAACCTAGTTACAACTTCAACACTCCCTCTTAACTAGGGAGGTATTCATACTGGCTCATTAGGATATTCTCAAGTTGAAATATTCATATAAGAAAGGATCCAAATTGATAAGCAACATTGATGATAGCATCATCATAATCAACATTGTCAAAATACCAAGGCCTTGAATAGTAAGCTCTATCTCTCCATCAGATCAGAGCACAACGCTGGGAGGCATTTAATAGGACACCACACCGCCTCTGTGAGATGCATACTCCACCTAGGTTCACGAGAGTATGTCCTCCACAGGACCGTTTCCTACTTGTCACAAGGAAATGTCAGCCCATCGGACTATTCTTTAACCAAGTCCATGTACTTGAATTCAGGTGTAAATCCTAATTGCTCAAAGTACATGACCCAAGAATGTCTATCCAAGATGCTTATCCAATCCACCATTCTCCTTATCTATGTCCATGTACTTCACTCATGGCTATTATTCCTAACCACAATACATGAAACATGGAGAACCAGGTGTCCATCCTCACTCCCTCTCAATGTGGGAGTAGTAATCCACAAGCCTAAATTGTCTCGGAAGTACTCATACTTCCCTTTCATCAGCTACATGTTCATACATGGAGATATTTTTGTAGCTTATTGGCTCCCATCTACATCACATCTTAAATCATAATGTGCTTTTAACCTTCCATGAAAAACCAAGTTCTCTGACAAACTTCGTGCTGCTTCTTACAAAGTATGGCAGTCGAATCCAATACGTCATCAAACATTTTCGAAGCCAAAGTACTTCACAAATAACTACACAAATTTCCAATTCTATTGCCTTTCTAGTTCTCAGTGCAATAAGATCCTGCTTTATGTTTTTTCCAAGAAACCATACCAGACCTTAAGCAGAAACAATCACCAGTAGTATATTTTCTCATCATCATCACTGCCAATCTCAAGTCCAAGTAGTAGTGTATCAAACCAGGATACTTCATGTCAAATTCTATTTCGAGCTCCCTCTGAAGGAAATACCTTTTCCTTTGACACAAGATTCTTCTATCGTTGGAAACAAATCATTCAATAAATCCTAAAGTACGAGTTCTTCTTTAATCACGAGATTCCTTTTGCATGCTCTTCAGAAATTAGGGGTAACTTTTCCAACTAAGGCAAATGTATTATCATGATCCTTTCCCCCTTATTGGGAGAACCTTCTTGCTTCCAAGCTGCCATCTAGTGCATGTTATTTCTTGACTTCTGCCTTCTCCTTTTGTATTCAAGAACGTCCTCTTGCTATACTATATTCTTCCAATTTTTTATCTGTTGTCAAAGCCTATCCATTGCTATTGACCGTAATCATTACTAGTAGGATATGGAAGAACAAATACAATTAAGCAAAGTACATAGACAAGAGACTATCAAAGGTAATAAAAATAGTAAGAAAGAAGAGTTATAGAATACTTATCTTTTGAGAAAAATCAACGTCCTTTTAATCTGGTACCCTTTGTAATTTTCACCATGATCCTTATCCTCACATTTGCATGATGTCATTTTTCCTAAGAGCTAGGGCTCCTTCTTTCAGTGGAAATGATCATCCCCATGGTTTTCTTAATTCAAAAATTGTTAAGGTTTACAAACCCTAGATGATTCAATATTTGAAGTATTCAAGACATGTTATCTTTCAAATTGCAAATTATACATGTATGTATTTTAATGTGTTAGCTACAAACCCTAGAAATGAAGCTTATAAGCCTTCTGTATTTGAGATGGAATCGATCAATGTTTTGATCACTAATTGTCTTACTTTAATTGCAGTTCAAAACTTAGCCTGTACATGTAAGGACATGATTGAGTACTTATCATATTGATTATGTTTTTGTCCTCAAAAGAGAGAGGACACGATCTCTTATACAATAGACCCTATAATATATAAGATGTTAATAATATCTTTCAATGGAGCATAAGATTGTTAGCTTATAATACAAGTTATTTCCTAAATTAAATTTCTTCATCACCTAGAATATCTATCAATCCATGCAATAAGATTGACATAGACTTGTAATATTACAAATCTACAAGGGAACTTGGAATGGACTTACAATTTAGATCTATGCCTAGTTTTTGAGATTTGATGACAAAATATTATACATACCTTTTGTAGAATGTGAGAAGTATTATTTCAACCTTATCTATCCAACCTTACAACCATTTTATCTCAAATATCATCTACAGAAGCTCGACCTTTTCACAGAGTTACGGTCCTCTTTCAACTGAGAAAAATCATAGAGATCTAGTCCCTTGCAAAATAGATAATTTGTCTTTATTCAACGGATATATATCGTCTTCCTCCAACATAAATACTTCATACCTTCGAAACACCACTGAACTTAAGAAGAAGAAAAGTAATTGTGAGTAGGTTTCACAATGATCATTTGTGACAATTTATTTCATTTGCTTATGCACACTAAAAAATCCTTTATCCATTTTAATTTATTATGCACGTAGGAAGAAATATGAAGGAGGGAGTGAGTCTTGGACTTGTTCATGGACTGAGGAAGTTAGGATACAATACCTTTAACTTGGGTACCACAAAGATGTAATTTGGATTGTTCATAAATGCAATATGTTGAAACTAGATTAATATCCACAGGGGCTCGAATAACAATTCAGATCTCAGTGAGGGGTTTGATGCAACCAATAAGAAAAATGGAAGTTCCAAGAATATCGATCACTAGGAAATTTTGCATAGTTGCAGATATGATGAACTACAAAACTTCATATCACATAACTTGGATCAATTGCAGACTTCAAATGGGTTCGGACTTTTGGTCATATCTCAGATGTTTTTTATGTTTGATTATTTTCCATACTTTGCATAGAATGAATTCCAATGGCTTAGAATCACTCATATATAAAACTAGGATACTATGATAGAGAATATGCCATCCAACAAAAATATAGGTCCTATAATGTAACATCCCCACAGACTTTGCATTAGCCTCAAGACTCATAGAACTTAGCCACAAAGATATAAGGCAGACTTCGTCTTTCAAAGGAATGCTAGAGTGAGGTAGATGTGATTATCAAGATGATTCAGGTTTTGATTGATGCGTTTATATTCCTTATTTGCCTCTGTAAACACGTCACTACCCTTCAAGAATTATTGTCCTACATTTTTATTATACTTCTAGTTTTCATAAGAGTCTTGGCTTTCTCTCCTAGGGATGTAATTACCTTGACATAATCACAATATTCACCATCACAGTAAGCTAAACCAAAACTTTTACTTAGGAACTCGGTCAATAACTCTTCAAATTTGGTCTAGATAGAACTTGTTATTCAACTAGCTTTGATACCATGTTGAAATTTGAGTGCAATCTAGAATTTATGATCATGATCATCACTTGTGACTGATAAATATGTTCACTTTTAGAATTATATTTATTCAATTATTTCATCAAGTAATCATATATTTAATTATGCAAGAAAGTAAGGATCACAATGCACAAAAAGACAATAGACACCAGAATTTAGGCCAGAGGCTAGCACAAAACCCGCAAGGGAAAAACCAAGAAATCCTTTCCTTATAGAATCTTTGTCAACAAGAGAAATCTAAGTCAAACTAACCAGCAACCCAAGCGCCAATTTAGTCCTCCATTTGTTCATAGTATTGTTCACAAGACTGTCCATAAATATGTTTTTAGGATGCCATATATATCATTGAAATAATGTGCCTCGGGAACTTTGCCTAACCATAGAGAATATACTTCAGGAACTTTGTTTTTCATAGAAGAATAGTACTTCAGGTACCTCACTCTTCATCACAAAAATGCATGCCTCAAAATTCAAGTTTGTAGCATAGGAGATACCACAGATTATACTTCAGATTCATATGCCATAAAGAGCTCGCATATTTCATAGACGTAGTGCTACAAAGAGCTTGCATACTTCATAGATTTAGTACCACAGAAAGCTTGCATACTTCAAAGATATCGTTCCATAGAAATGAATTTTTCTTCCATAGATGAAGTCTAAATTGCTTGCCAAATGGTGGAGAATATATGCCAATATATAGTTGTTTCCATGTTCGAAAAGGTGTGTCTAAAGGTTGAGCCGAATTGACTTCTTAAGGGCCGACTTGGTCAACTTAGGGACATATAAAATATGTATTTTAAAAAATAATTTTTTTAATATCCAAATGGGACACGATAATAATTATTTTCCTTTTGACTCAAATAAATTATTTTTGAATCTTTTTCAAAATCATAATGATGAATATACATAATGAAGATTGAACCTATTTACAACTTCAACAAGTCCAACACTTTGTTAATTGGGGCACTAGGTGGCAAATCTACTATTTTCAACATTTCTTACTTGTGGCCTTTTCTTGATCCAAACAGTGATCTCAACGCCCATAGGATGAAATATTGCATGTGCAGGTCAAGATTTGTCTATTAGCCACTTTTATCTCTACTATAATTTATCTCCACAACAATGGAAATTATAGTGGAAAGTGAGTGGAAATATAGAAATTGGAGGATGAATTAATCAATCTATGTCAACGGTATCCTTTGCCTTTTCCTCATATTTGGCCATAGAGGGAGGCTTCCTTCTACCAAAATTAAATTCCCTTAACCCAACTCAATAATAGGAGCCTCCTTGGCATAGTGTTGATCCTCTTGGCTATTTAAAAATTCATTTTTTGTTATGTCCAAATGTGACATGATAATAATTATTTTTTCTTTTGACTCAAATAAATTATTTTTGAATCTTTTTCAGAATCACAATGAAAAATCCTCGATGGGGGTGAGGAGTCAAGCACACAAGGTAACGTGTGGGAAATTATGAAATCCACCTAGTTGATGGTACGAGGACTAGCCTCCCCGTCCTCTCATAGTTACTTGTGTATGGGAGGTGTTATGGCAGTTTGTGTGAAACCTCCATCAACCTCGAATCCAGTGGGAGGAGCTAAATGGCGAAGCTTTATGGAGGGTGGGGTGTGTTCCTGCGTATGGTATTGGTTCGGTGAATGTGATTAGAAATTTGTGAGCAAGCGGCGGAATAGGTGAGGAGTTCTTGTTTGGCAAAGGTGGAGACTCCAACGATGACATCCCCTCCCTAGCTTTTGGGTCTGTAAATTGGCCACTTTCTTCTCTGATGTGTGGAATTTGGTGTCAGCGGTCCTCCTGCGAGTGGGTGGGTTCCCATCTGCATCTACGTGGAAAACGAATCTCCCTCCTTTGCAGCTCTTCCTCGGGGTCTTGTATGTTTCAGTGGTTTCTACGTCAAGGGTGTACAGGCTTTCGAGCAGCTCGACCGGTGGGCTGTCATGAAGGGTTGAGGGCGACGAAAGCATGGGCTCAATTCCAATTTTCTAGTTGGGATTTTTATTTATTTATTTATTTTATTTTTATTTATTTTATTTGATATTATATATATATTTATATATATATATATATATTATATATATTTATTATATATTTTTTTTTTTTTTTTTTTTTTATTTTTATATATTTATTATTATTATTTTTATTATTATTATATTATTATATTTTTTTTTTTTTTTTTTTTTTTTTTTTTTTTTTCTTTTTTTTTCTGGTTATTGGTAGCGCAGCCAGAGTGGGTGGGGTGAACTCTAGTGGTTGAAGTTTTCATTTGTATACCAGTTCATTGGTTTTCTCTGTCCCCTCAAACCAGTGTTGGTTATGTAAAAATCCATCGGCTCCTCGTCGTAGTCGATCTTGTTCCTTGTCAAAGCCTAGATCGGCTGGACAGGGGGGACGAGAGTCTCCAATGCAGGTGATAGTAGTGGAAGGGGTGAAAATTAGAACTAGGTGGGGTGGCAAGAGTGTTCATCGGTCGGGTTGGGTAGCGTCGAGAGTCTATGGTGGTCGTGGTCATGGTGGTTGTATTTCGTAGCCTCAACATCGGGATGGA
The DNA here is from genome assembly GCA_000404065.3 of Pinus taeda. Classification (NCBI taxonomy): domain Eukaryota; kingdom Viridiplantae; phylum Streptophyta; class Pinopsida; order Pinales; family Pinaceae; genus Pinus; species Pinus taeda. Next base: position 75,870 of record APFE031237095.1, on the reverse strand, counting down.
GTTGTGCGATGTAGAGTTTCAGGCAGACAAAGGAAGGCAAGGTGTGCGGGACATGGATAGAGCGACGACCATTAGTGTTGTTTGGAAAATTGAAAGAACTTGATGTAGTCAGTGCTTGATTGCTTAGAAACGTCCTAGCGAGTATGCCAGGAAAAACATGTTGAGCTCATAGCCACATTGAACAAGATACACTACTTCCAGTATGATGTCTGAGAGCGAGTCGTGGTGGTCTGGCATGGCCATAACATGCTATCTGAGAAAGTGGAGAAGATGGAGTATTGGATGGCCCAATTGTGAGAGCATGTATAGTGTTCTTTCCACCCTCCACGTCCTCCTGGAACAACCCCAGATAACCCATCTTCAATCACTTTAGATGAATAGCATTTTTTTTTTTACAAAAACGATTATGGGATTTCATTAACTGAGTGGCAAAGAGCCACAAATTTGGTTACAAAAGAAGAGGTAGAGTTCTGCCTGACTTTTCAGCTAGAGGAATATAACGCCTACTCTTAACAAGCTCTTCTTTTTACATTTAATATAGTGTATTTCTGCTGCTAATTTCCCAAGTTGAAAAATACAAACATACTGTTGTAGAAGGAAGCAAAAAAACATGACACTTTAAGGGATTGGATCCCAAAGGAATACATTGTCTCTGAGAGTAGAACCGGCATCTAAATGGAATACCTTGTTTGCCTCGTTATCTACTTCTTTGTTATTTGTTCTCAAAACATGGAAGTATTTCAGATCCAGGGACTTTGCCATGCCTTTGATCCTTGAAATTATCCTTGCAAGCTGTAGGTCCATTGGATTGGAGTTGGTCGCCACTACTTGTATGATCACCTGGGAGTCTCTGAAGACATTTTCCTCCTTGTAGCCCAGCTCTTTGAGGAATTTGATTCCTTGGAAAAGGGCCATCGCTTCAGCTTGTATACTTGAGGAGTGGCCTAATCCCCAAGCGAATCTGTGGACAGATGTTTCATCTGGATTTATGATGAGACCTCCGGCTCCAGCAGTACTTGGATTACCTTGGGCAACCCCATCGAAGAAGAGGGATGGAAGAGTTTGATTGGACATCCAGATTTTAAAATCAGCTTCATTTTTCCTAACATGCCATTCTTTGCAAGGAGGAGGAGAGCTGTTCGCTTTTGGAAATTTGAAACTGAGAACAGTTCCCAGCTCTATGTCCTATTGACTTAAATTTGTGTCATCTCCTTTGTCTTCCATCCACTCAACTAGCTGACATTTTACTGAATTAGCCACTATTTTGAATTCCTATTCCTTATTTCGGAAAATCCTTCGATTCCTTTCCAGCCAGATTTGCCAGCTGATGAATTTAGGCAAAGCACTCCACACTAACCTGATCGTTTTATTTTTTAGAGATGAGTCTGGGTATTTGGCCATCCAACTTGCAAATAGTTTCGAGAATAAGGAGGGGAAAGTGAATTTATGCTTCCAGGAGATAAGCAACTCCTGCCATATGGAGGCTGCGAACTTGCACTCAATCATGAGGTGGAAGGCGGATTTTGAGTTTTCCTTACAAAGAGAGCATCTAGAAGGCCCATAGAAGCCCCTTTTCTAAAGCCTGTCTTCAGTCAGAATTTTCTGGTGGCAGAGAAGCTAGCAGAATTGATCTACCTTAGGAATTGAAGAAATTTTCCATATGCCAAACCAAGGAGCAGGATTGGGAGGCACATGGGGCCTCTCAAGACATTTGGCATAGCCTTGGGCTATAGAATAACCTGCTCAATTTGGTCCCCAGCCTCTCACGTCCTGCTTGCTTACTTGAATAGCAGCCAACCCATGTAACTACGTGATTAACGTTTCCATGTCAAGACGTAAATCGGGTGGGACTAGGAGCTGTTTCCAACCCAACCACACATCATCCTTCCAAATTGAGAGATCCCATAATGAGTTTATGCTAGCCTCTGACATCCAGCGCTGCAACTCAAGCATGCCTTTCGAATCTGCCAGTGGAGGAATATTTAAGATTCTATCGTTCCAGAGATGGATGCGTTTTCCATTGCCTGGAATCCAGAAGGAATAATTCCTTATCAACGAAATAGTTTTGTTGATGAGCCTGCTGAAAGGAGAATTAAAGTGGTTCTTGGGTTGATCCAGGCATCTAAGTCTTGGCCCTCTGAAGTACTTCCTCCACAACGTAACCTGCACCCAACCAGGATTTGGAGCTATGATTTTCCAAATCAATTTGGCTCCCATGACTAACTTTTGGACACTGAGATCTTTGAAGTTCAGACCTCCCTCCCGAGTTGGTTTGGTGACTGTTTCCCAATTAACTAGGGGAATTTTCTTCTCGTTATGCTTGCCTCCTTTCCATAAAAACGTTCTGATTAGTTCCTCCATCTTTTTGATCATTGCCACAGGTGCCAATAGAACCAAGAATTTGAATAGTGGAAGGTTGTTGAGTTCTGCTTTAATGAGCACTGGTTTTCCAGCTATATTGAGCCAGGAGGACCCCCAGGCCTGCATTTTTGCTTTAAATTTATCTAACTGAGCATACCAATCTTTACTCGAGGCCATTTTATGGAAGATGGGTAGTCCTAGGTATTTAAATGAGGACCAAAAAGTTGAGACTGCAAAACCGAGGCATCTAGAAATGGAGCTTGCAGTTGAAGCGGGAATATTCGAACAGTAGATATGGCATTTGGCATTGTTTAGAACACTGCCTGAGAATTTACAATAATCTTCCAGAACTTCTTTGAATTTGGTTGTTGAATGAGGAGTTGTAGCCCCCAGCAGTAGAGTTTCATCCGCAAAGAGGGCGTGATTGATGCTGCTTTCTTTGAAGATAAAAAATGAGAATAGAGGCCTGAAGAACTAATAGAGGTGGAGAAAGGGGGCACCGCTACCTCAACCCTCTAGTGGCTTTGAAGAAGTCAGTTGCCCTTCCATTCACCAAGGGGGAAATCAAAGGCTACGAGATACAGGCTCTAATCCACTTGATGAAGTTTTGGCCGAACCCCATTTTTTACAACACCTCGAACAAAAAACTATGTCTAACACGATCAAAAGCATTTGCAAGATCTAATTTAATAACCATACCTTTCTCCTTTCGGTGCAGGCTGGAATGAATCGCCTCTTGAACCAGGACGAAATTGTTCACCAGTTGCCTGCCATGGATAAATCCACCTTGATTGTCCAGAATGATTTTGGGAAGAATTCTTTTCAACCTATTAGCTATCACTTTGGTTATGACTTTGTACGCAATATTGCATAATGAAATTGGGTGAAATCTGCTAAAAGAGTTTGTTCCTTTCTCTTTGGGAATGAGGGCAAGAAAGGTTGAATTTGTATAGCCTCCAATCTTTTGATTGTCTTGGAATTTCTGTATCATTTTGTAGAACTCCTTCTCTACAATCTGCCAACAGGTCTGGAGAAATCTGGGTGTGAAACCGTCCGGTCTCGGAGCTTTATCGATATCCATTGCGAAGAGATCCTCTTTGACTTCCTTTTGCGTGATTTTGCCTTCAAGTGCCTGGTTCATTTTGGAGGTGATCATGTTAGGGACAACGTCCAACAGGGCAGCGTTTAGATCAGCTCCCGAATCTTCTTTATACAGCTGCTCAAAGTGCTCTGAGGCTGCCTTTTTTATGCTGGTAAAGTCCTTCAAAACGCAGTTGTCTTCTTTTATTTCAATGATGGAGTTGCGGCCTTTCTTGGCTTGGGCTTGTTTATGGAAAAAGGAGGAGCTTTTGTCTCCATATTTGAGCCAGAGGCTCCTGGACTTGAGCCTCCAATATTCTTCTTCTGCCAGACAGGCCTTGTGGAAGCTTTGTTGAAGTTTGGCCTCCTTTTCCAACTCATCTTTAGTGATATCAGCTGCTTCAAGATGGAGATGTTGTCTTTCTAAGGCACTCTGTATTTTTTTCCTTTTTGCAACAGGATTGGGCAGAGTCTTAGCCCAATTTTTGAGCATGCCTTTAACTCTTCTGAGTTTTTCCTCCCACACAAAAAATGCGGATCCCTTGACTGGCTCTTTCCAGCATTCTCTAATCTTTTCCATGAAGTCTTTCTCTTTAATCCAAAGGGAGCTGAATTAGAATGGTATAGGCCCCAGATCCTTGGGGGTCAACAGCTCAAGGCTGATGGGCTTGTGATTTGAAACGCTGCTTTGGAGAATTCGCATTCTAGCTTCTAATCCAAGAATAAGGAAGGAGCTTTGTACCAAAAATCTATCAAGTCTTGTTGCTATGTATCCCAACCCAACTCTCTTATTTGACCAAGTGAAGTTCCTCGTAGTCGGCTTAATGTCTATCAAGTTCCAATCTTGCCTGAGGTCTTCCACTAATTCTCTTGCCGGATCCCTGACGATGCTGCCTCCTTTTTTGATGAGAGGAGGGTGAGGTTGAGGTCTCTGGCTATGATTGTGTTCTCCAAGTTTTCTAGATCTGCAAAGTCTTTGATAGAATCCCAACATAGTTTTTTCTCACCTGCATTGTTAGGAGCATAAACATTGAACAAACAAATAATTTCCTTAGATTCTAAGTGCTGCATTTAAAAAAAAAATCCAATGGGTGTTTAGGGACTCAGCGATTAATGAGAACTTATTAGGATTCCAGAGCGACCCAAGTCCTCCCGAAGCTCCACGGGCGGAGGTTGCATGCACTCCTTCTTTCTTCCAAAAATTTTTGCTTGCCTGAAGGAAGGTTGAATCCTCAAATTTAGTCTCCTGGATGAGAAGGATGTCCGGGGCTTCCAATCTTATTAACCTATTCATTGCTTCTTCCTTGGCTTTGGTGCCCATTCCCTTACAGTTCTAGGAGACTATTTTCATTATTTACTTTTGTTGTGGTGAGCTCCCTTGGAGCTTTGGGGTTGGATCTTCTTCATCTTCGGGGTTTTTGATAGGAGTTTCTCTAGAGTTGGCTGGCTTCCCTAAAGCTTGTACTTATAGGTTTCTTGTTCTCTTTTTTCCTTTGCTGACATGTGTCCTTTTGTAGATCTTCTGGGGGAAGACTGGGATTCACCTATTACCCCTTCTTCCTCCGATTCCTCGGACTCTTGGGTTTCCTCTTCTTCCTCTGATAAACTCTCTTTGGATCTCTCTGGTACGCTTTTGGGGGGGGAGGCTTTGGATGAAGGGGTATCCTTAGGGATTGTTGTCTCCTATGTGATCACTATTTTAGATCCAAGTATCTCAAATTTGTTTCCTTGGCGTTACATGAATGGCTTCTGAACCGGGCCCGATTGGGGAGCTTTCGAATTTGCATTTGCATTCTTCTTGTGTGAAGTTTTGGGATGCTTTGCTTGATTCCACCCTTCTTCTTTCCCTTTTCCTTCCACCCCTTTCGACGAGTAGTCTCTGGCAAAGTGTCTGTAAACATGACACTTCCGGCATTTGAATGGCAGCTGTTTGTAGTCCAACTTCTGAACATGGGTTCAAGGACCTACAACTATTTTGATGACTTCTGGTTGTCCAACCTCCAGATCTACCTCTACAAAAATCCTGGCACATTCGTACTAATCTTTACTGTTGGCCTTATCAATGAATTTCCCGAGAGAGTTTCCTATATGCTTCAGAGAGTCCCAGTTCCAGCAGTGGACAGGAATATTGGGGAGTCTTACCCATACCGGGACCGCTGTAGGCACATCCACTGCTGGATCGAAGTTTGGTGTCCATTTGTTTAAATACGGGCCTTGAGGGCCCTTGAATTAGGGGCCATTTCTGAAAATGAGATCTTTGTCCTCTTTTGCTGAGAATTCAAATAAAAAATATCCTCTTCCGAGGAAATAAGAGGTTACCTTGTTTTTTTATCAGCGGAGCCCAGTTCCTTGCGACCCAATTCTTAGTTGATTTTGGGGAGGGCCATAGTCCTGTGAATTGATCGACCAGGGCATGATCTACTAGGGACAAGGCTACTTGAATCAGACCTTCAGGCAGAAGGGCAATCTTGGGGATGTCTTCAAGTCTTTTCACAAACTTCGCAGCTTCCATAGATTTCTTCTTTGGCAGAGAGGCCATCAAGGTTCTAAAGGCCTCAGTGGCAGATGGCGGAGGAGGGGAGGAAGATCCCTGAGGAGGAGTCAACTCCTCCATGAAGGCCAGCAGATCTAGCCAGCTCAGCTGTAGCTATGAAGAAAAGCCCCTGGTGGACAGGTCCGCAGGGAACAGGACTCGCAGAGAGTGGGCGCGCGTGCAGGTTCAGAATGTGCGAAAAACGGATCTCGCAAGTTGCAGAGCGGGAGCCGAGCAGGCTTCCTCTTTTGAAGATATGAATACCATTAGATGACTAGCATTGTTACAGGTGTTCTACTTGTTTTATTTGTTTTCTAGTGTTTTTTGCTTCCTAAGTTGTGGATTGTATCTTTGGTTGTATTTATGTTTCTTTGTCATATGTTGATTGCGATAGTCAACAAACCTGGTCGGAGTGAGGCTACCTAGATTTTGCTATTGATGTACTTATTTTTTGATGAATGAATAGAACGTTGATTTACAAAAAAAAATCATAATGACAAATATACATTACGAATATTGAACATAGTTACAACTTCAACAAGTCCAACACTTTATTCGTTGGGGTCCTAGGTGGAAAATCAATTATTTTTAAAATTTCTTACTTGTGGCCTTTTCTTGATCCAAACATTGATCCCAATGCCCATAGGGATGAAATATTGCGTGTGCGGGTCAAGATTTTTCTATTGGCAACTTTTATCTCCACCCCAATGAAAATTCTAGTGGAAAAGTGAGTGAAAATATAACAATTAGAGGATGAATTAATCAATCTATGTCAACAGTTAGAAAATATGTAATTGACCTCCAAGGGTGTATTATATCCTTTTCCTTTGCCTCATATTTTGCCATAGAGGGAGGATTCCTTCTACCAAACTTAAATACCCTTGACCCAACTCAACAATAAGAACCTCCTTGGCATAATATTGATCCTCTAGGCTAGTAATTTTTGCATATGTATTTCTGTGTAATATTGCTTCAAGTTTATTGTTTTCATATCTCTACTACTAGTAGTTACCCTTTTGTAATTTGTGTATAAAGCTCTACCCGTGCATATGGAAATCAGAGCAATGGGATTTTCAAAGAGATGTGATAATTATTTTTTGTTTTTTGATGTAGTATTTAAACCCTAGGCACAATTTCCTTAATACAAAGATATATATATACCCAAGATAAAAAAGGCTTTAGGGTATGATTATTATATCATTATGACACGAATGAATTGATGTGCCTTTAAACATTTACACTAGGAATCTCACATATAACATTTTACATACTTTGGTTAATATGCATGTTTTCATGCAAGGGAATGTATATAATCCTTAGCTTTGGAAGGTTCATTCATAAGGGTTCATTCAAATTGTTTCAATTTGTGTTAAACATATTGATGGAGTTGTAGTGAATGAACACCTTTGTCATTGCCATGTTATAGTTTATGGATTGGTTTCAAGGAGAATGTAATTTTTAAAGTGAGCATAAAGATTGGGAAATTTATAAATTTATGATTTTCATATATATGTGTTGGTTGACTTGGAAAATATAGGATTCCTTCAGGGAATTTATATGTAAGAATTTGAGTTAAGAATTGGCTCATAAAATTGTTGTCCATGAGAATTGATAGGTGTTAGTATAGAACTATATATGGATTTATGTCATGGGGACTTTTGGTAGATGTCTAATATGATTGAAATATTATGATTTACATAGACCTTTGGATTTGAACTCACAAGACTACTAGAAATCAAGATTTATCAGCAATTAATATGAGAGTGGTTGTAATGTCCCTTAAATAAAAAATAATAATAAAATAATAAATAAAAAAAATATAATAAATATTAAAATACAAGAAAAAAAAATTAAACAATAAATAAAAAATAGTAATAGTAAATAATAATAAATATCATAAAATAAAAAACAGACTACAGCTCTAAATAAATATAAATAGAAATAAAACAAGAAAACAGTAAAAATCAGTAAAGCTATCAAAAAGTAAAAACAAAAGAAATAAAACAAGAAAGCAATAAAGTTGCATGTTACAAAAGAAATAAAACAAGAAAGCAATAAAGTTGACAACAAGAAAGCAATAAAGTTGCATGTTACAAAAGAAATAAAACAAGAAAGCAATAAGTTGAATGTCAAAATGCAACTTTATTCTTTCTTGTTTTATTTCTTTTGTTTTACTTTTGATAGCTTAGATTTATTGCTTCCTTTTTTATTTCTATTATATTTATTTAGAGCTTTAATACTATATTTATTATTTATTTAATATTACTATTTATTTATTATGTTAATTATTTATTTATTGTATTTATATTTATTATTATTGTTATATATTATTATATTATTATTTATTATTAAGGGACATTACATACTCCCCCACTTTAAAGAACTTCATCTCGAAATTAAGTTGAATTATTTAACATTTTATTTTGTTATTTATTACTTCATGTTGCTGACACCCTCTGCTGAACTAGTATAACTAGTAGGCACTGAAAGTTTCACAACACCTAGGAAATCCCAAGGAATCTCTGTCCTTTTTCCCACTTTCGAAACTAGGCATAAGCCTCCCTTGTCTGTATCCTAGTCCAAGGCTGGCCCCAAGGCTCACGCCCGACTCATACCTCATCTGCCCCAAGGCAGGACTTCGGTACGGTACTCAATGACTCCGAGCATCTCACAAGGCTGACCCACTCCCTCCACAACTACTAAGGAACACAACCCCAAGCATCGAAGTCTTTACACCCCCACCAGACTTCGGCATCCCAATCCAATAACAGACACCTAGCCTAGAACATTAGGCACTTGGCCTCCTCAAGATGGTCCCATAGCCCTTCAAGAGCTATCCATCAAGAGCTACACAAGACAAAGGAACCACTGGCATATGTAGTGTTGATTAAGTTTGTCCCCAGCCCATATGGTGTTACTTATTTTCCCTCATGCCTATGGGCTTGCACGAGATCATCAAATAAACTAGCTCTCTCGGCCCATTTGAGGAGTCATGTCAATCATCACACCTCAACATGCAACCAATGAATTAGCTATACCATCATAGTATCATAGAAAATAATCCACATCCCAAGTCTTGCATGTCATCATGAGAACATTCATCATTGTTAACCGCAACATTATGAATAATAATGAACTGCATGCTCATGCATGTCATAAATTTGTACGCAACTATCACATGCTTCACCTCTGCCATGAAATACCATCATAAGTTAGAAAATCAACATATTTGCATCATAGACATATCATGACTTCACATAAACATGAACCACATGTCAATAAACCTCATATTATAGCATCATAATTCCTGTGCCACGTTATGCATATCATATCCATCATGAGTAAAAAATACCTATCATCACGTAGTAAATGAATATGTCAATATACCTTGACATAACATCATAATGCCTATGCATATCATCATCATAAGGATACATCATCACTATTGTAACAACTATATAAATATGAACCACATGTGCATGATCACCCTCATACCATCATATCATGAAACATCATCAATATGAGAAACATCTCAATGCTTATCAAATATAGAATAATACTCTATAAGCAATCTTATCATGATTCATCAGAAAAATCAATTTCATTTACTTTATAAACATTCAACTATGAACTAAGATTATTCAACATCCATCCAGGATCTATGTTATCTCATCAGTGTTATTAGTGTTATGTTTTCATCAAGATACCAATTACTTTTTCAATAATCATTTCCACTTCCTTCAACTAGGAAGTTCACCATTTACACCATAGGTATAATCATCTAAGTACATCGTTAAATTTCACATGAGCCTCATCATCTTGAGTCTTAATCTCTCATCATATATTCTTCCTTCCCCAAGGAAATTTTGGTGAATTTCATTGTTAAGTTATTACTAGTCATACAATCATTTTTTTTTAAATTATCTATCTCACAATTAAAATCCCTTGCTTTTACATCCATTTACCCTGTGGCTTACCAATTCTAATACCACTATTGGCAATTGCATACAAACACTAGGTCATCATGATTTAATTTTATATCATGCCTAGTTTACTTGCATGAGGGTTTGTTGATCCATGTTGACTTATACATACATCACTTAACAATTATCATTTTTATCCACAAAAAATATTTTCTTATCTTGTCAAGTTCCTATCTCTATACCACTTGATTGCTTTACTGTAAATTCACCCTTCTTCAAGTTGGGCAGGAGATTCTTGCTCATTAAATAATATCTTTATTTTAGATTTTGAAACAGTTGGAAATACTACTACCATCATTGTCCATGAAAAATTTAAATGTGTGGTGTTCTATGGAAACAACCTCTTTTAACACTATGGGAACAAAACGTGATAAGTTTCTCTATGTGAAGTCCTACTCATGAAATAAAGAGTGCAAATCAGTCAAGTACAACCTCTATTAATTGACTCTCACTTCTTTTGTCAATATGTACACAATCCCTCTCAAGGTATCCTTATAAGATTTCTAGAAACATGCCTTATATACTTAAACTATTAAACTATGCAGATCATCACTATGACCATTACCAATCATGTTTCTCGGTCCACTCATCAATACCCTTAAAAGAACTTTCTTCTTGATAGAACATCCTTTCATTTCCTCCTACCCGATATTCATAGATATATTTTTATTTTTCTCCTAATGTTAATTTGCTAATATTCCATGTCTACTAGCTTAAAAAATGGAAACTTCTTCACTTCATTCTATTTTATTAAATTGACTTTAATTCCTCACCTCCAGTCATTGTGGTTTCTTTTCTTCCTCTCTTAAAATCATAGCATTGATACACTTTGGAAATGTTGTTACTATTCCCCAACTTAGGTAATACCCTATAAATAAATTCATCAAGATGGCTACCAGATGTAATCCACTTATCATTTCCTATTTTGAGACATCAACATAATAAAATTGCCTGATCATACATCTTGTTATCCGTAATTCATAGTTAGTCACTTATGGAGAACTTTACAATGTGGCTCTCCCATTAGAGGAAAAAACTATTATAGATGTTGTCATGCACATAACTTATCTGATCCAAGTTGGCCATAATCACACGAGGTATCTTTAGTTATCATCATTAGAAAATTTGCAAGTTTCTCCTTTCCATTTCTCCTTAGACAACTTTATCCAATATATGCAATTAACCTTGAATCACGAAACCTCATGTAACATTATACTTAACATCATAACAATTAATTAAACTAAACTGAAATCATAGTGTACGATTTAGATGTATCATAAAGTTTAAACAATAAAACATGCTTTTAGATGCTCCATAAAAGTATCTATCTTAGCTAAGTAAGCAATCCATCAATGGAAATTTTGATAAATTTGATAAGCAAAAACCATTTTGAACCTCAAAAATCATATTATTAATGGACTGTATACTTTCAATGGTGTGTGCGCTTTTAAATTTAATGCAAGGTGTATATCAGCTGTTCTCGAATATCTCTTTTATGTATGCTTAGTACTGTGCAGGTTATTTTAATCAAAATTTGGAAGAGAAACACCTACAATATACTGTTTACAAACTGTTATAATACCACAGTTAACCAACAAGTAAACTCATATTTCTTTGTGGAAATTTCTAAGATATTCTAAGTGGGTATCTTTTGACTATGATTGATATAAATGAGTACTTTTGGGGCTGAACCATTTCTGGGCACAATATATGTTTCATGCTTGTGATTTAAATACTCTACGTTGTTCCTAAACTCTCATCTAAATAGCTCAAGAAACAAGGATGCTTGCTCTAAAGAAGACTTTTCCCTTAATATTAAACCAATTATTCAACTAGAAAATGCAAGCCTAAAATGCAATGAAAATGGTCTAATGAGACAATGTAGATCAAGAGTATTGAATAACCTGCTATCCAATTTGTGAAAGTAACACTTGCAATATAATATTACAAAAAAAACCTCTTCTAATGAATCAATGAGTCACAAAAAAACTATATACCTTTAATCATGTGACTCATTTAGAATTTCGCTTTGTTATATGGTTGTTATAAAGTTTACAAGCACAAGTAGCTAGAGATAAACAATTTGTCCACAGAGAGCTATGTGAGCAACACCTTGAATTAATAAACTTTTAGATTAGTATGCAAGCACAAACAACTCAAGAAAATGAGATTTCTATCAGTGGTTTTACCATGCAATGAGATTCTAATGAGAGCAGAGAACCATAGAGGAAAAGGCTGGTATCCAAAACAGAGAAGAAATAAGAAAGGAGGTTCATTCCAATACGAATGCAAATATCAATCTACTGTCTAAAAAATGGCACAATAAAGCATGAGAAAACCAATGAGGAACTAATGGATGCACCAAACTTTAAGTTATACCAACGTTAGTCTAATGTCAAGAAATTTGATTGTTGTAGCTTACTGCCAAGAATATATCAGTCCTTAGATACCAAAATTCAATAACTAATTAAAGAAAAACTGTAATGTGATGTGAGTCACTAGATGATCCAATGAGTCCACCAAATCACTTCTCAAATGATCACTGAATGCAAGATAAGGAGTACTAATGATCTAGATTCAAGATTAGTGCTAAATGCAAAGGTAATATATCAAAAAAATATCAGATTTCTAATAGTGAAATCAAGTCACCCGCATATGCATGCAATGATAGCCAAACACTTACAGTTGATCCTCCAAAACAAATGGTGATACCCCTGGAATTTCAGGTCTCACTTCCATAATTTAATATCAGACTTTTGTAATGATTCCAAAGAAATAAGCTGGTTGTAGCTAGTTTAACAAGTATATCAGTGTACTAAAGCGAGATCGGTTATCAAAATGTGATGAGAAAGAAAGTTGATGAACTGTAAAAAAAAAAAAGGTTGATGTAGAGACCTTGTACGCTCAAAAAACACCACTGGAATAATGCAACCAAACACTGTAATAATACTATTAGTCACTCAATATCAAGATTCATCATTGAAGAAGCATAAAATAAGAGCTAAGAGACTTAGATTATTGTTGTGATAATTATGCAGTGAATTTTTAACTAGATATGTATTAACCATGCCAAATTTATTTTTATAAACAAGACTCTTGTGCCAAGTCTGAACCATAATCCATTTTTCCACACACTTGCCATATATTTCTACAAAGTTTTGAAGATTCTTGATTCATTTCAATCTACTGTTTTGTATATTTTTCCCCTACTGCACGACATGCAATCAGACCATTGCCAAATTTGAAACTGTTTGGTTGATCATGCAAATTATCAATTCAGCAGTGTGATTTGACAATATCTATAAATTTCCCACTTTGGTCTTGTTATCTTGTTATCTTCTTGAGCTTGGACAGGATTTTTATTAACAATAATTCCTAGTTTCATTCAACCATGAGAAAAAAAATGAAAACAATCCTAATTCCTTACTTCAAGACTCTAGAGTTAATTCACGAAACTATAAGATGCTAGTGAGAATGTACACTTAATTGCATGAGATAAAGCCTCTCCAATATAACAACAGATTCTATCCAGACTCTGTGGAGCCAATCAAAGTGTGAAACTATCAAACAAGATTTTTTGGTATGTGATATTGTACACGTGATGAATTTCATACTACAAGACCTCATCCAAATAGATCTACTGATCCAAGCATAGTCCAAGAAATTCATGGTTTCCAAACATGCTCTACATTGTTTAGCACCCATCCTCAATTTTTAGAGTATTGGTGTGTTTCTTATATGCTCACTAGGGTCTGAAGTTCTTAACTAAAGTATAACATGTTGCTCATCTATCGGTGATAAAAAAAAACATAACAAAGCAAACCTTGATTTCACAAAGACAAAAGAAGACACGAGACATGAATTCTAGTAGACATTCATAAAATTTTCCCTGAATTTTGTTCGAACTGTCTCTTTATCGAGTCACTTTGGACGACTTTAGTTGTTTGATGCTCAAAATATTCTATTTAAATCGAGTCATTTTGCAGAGTTTAGCTGTTTGATGCTAAAAACATTCTATTCAAGAAAAGAATTCGGGCGAAAAACACTCAAAACATGTCCAAAACTGCAAAATCGTAGGAACTGCACCGCCATTGTCGAGTTGAAAATAGCGAAACCGGATCGGTTTCATGGAAGAAAATTTGGCTTCCAGGCTGAATTTATCGAATTCTGTTAATTTAAAAAATTCTGTTACTGGCTTCCTTCCTATAGTGAATGATACATTAATTTATATTCTCTATTAAGGGATTGCTATGGAGGATGACCTAAATCATAAACTAGAAATGGAAAGTGGAAGCAAAATGCAAGAAAGAGAGTTTTAGAGATTAAAAAGCAGAACCTACCATTCACTATATGAAATCGGATTTGGGCAAACAAAATGAAAATGAAAACAAAGGAAGAGAGTATGTTACTTGTATTTCGTTACACATTGCCAATAGTAAGGATTGAAAATGGACACGATGGAGAAAATAAGTGGACCACCGATTGTAATGTAGAACGACTCTTGGCAAAGGGGAATTCCCGGATCTCCTGAGTGATTTTATTTTTTATTTTTTTTTATCCTCAAATTGCTTGTTGCAAACATTACACTGCCTATGACCGTCCGTAAAATTTAATAGATGGTGAGGAAGATGAGAGGCATTCCATCATTCCATGATTCCACCATCTATTCTCTTGGGAGAATAGTGTTGTGAGACAAAGGATACCCTGGCAGTAGTACGTTGATTGAGGGCTCGGGGGTGGCCAGTTGTAGTAAGATTTTGTGTAACTGAGCCTATGGTTGGGTGGAGAGTTGTTCCCAAGACTTTGTTGCAGGTAGTAAAATTCAACTAGCGTTCAACTAGCATTCCACAGGTAAGTTGTCTCTCTTTACTCATATTTTTTGTAATTTAATGTTAACTAGTTGATAAATTGTTGCTTGATTATAAATTGCTTGATTAATCTAATTAATTATGTGTTGTTATTTCAGGGTTGTTACATTGGCTATGTACCAATCCTAAGGAGACCAACTACCATAATTGTAGGAATTTTTGGAGTGAAAAACATCCCTCCTATTGAGGAGGCTACTCCCTTAGAATTATCTATAAAAGGACTCAAAGTAGTTGAGAGATAATTTTTGAGAGGAAAGAATATTATTTTTTTATTTTTTAGCTTTGTAACTTTTCATTTTTAGATTTATGTGATGATCTGGATCTTTTCAACTACCGGAATTAACCAAGATCTTTTACTTTTGTGATGTTAGAAGAATTGCATATGAAAGAGTATGAAAAACCACATGTGCATATTTTAAAGAAGAGGAAACATAATGATGACCATCAAAATCAAAGAACACAAACACATTGATAGTAAAGTTCACCCAGTGTAGGTTACGTCTTCGGTTCCAGTGTCAAGAGTGGGGAGGTTGCTTCATTAAATGTTGCAAAATGATGATGAGTACATAATACATTCTTCATCATTACAAAGACAAATTCCCTCACAAAGAGTGGCATGTCTCTCCACGAGACATTTTCCTATTGGAAATCTCACTCAAATGGACCCTCCTTCATCATGACAAGCTAATAAATTTTCACATGACATGCCATACATGTTTCCTTCAACATAATGGTAACAAAGATCTCAACAACAAAATCATCATCTCAGCAAATCAAAAGAAAGACATGGAATAACTATATCATATACCTCCACTTTTGGGGATGGCTTGAAAATGAAAAGTGTTGTTGTCTAAATGGACTACACCATTGAATTCGTGGCATGAAATCATGTAAAACGGCTATAAACTTGACCCCTTTCTAACACCGTCAAATTTGGGCCCTCTAGAATCTCAAAGATTTTTCCCTGGAGATGGACGAGAAATCCGATGCTCGGATGAAAATTTTGAGCACACCACTCGGCTCCTTATGAAATTATGAGAAAAATGACTACAAATTCAGCATCATTTTACCTCCATCAAAAATAAGCCTCCAAGAGAATCTTTTAGATTCGTCAAAATTCTGTAAAGATTCTTCATTGCTGACTCATTGAAATTTTGTTGCTCATATGAGGAAACAGATCACACCATCATGTTCCCTGTGAAATTCTAGTTCATTTTAATATAAACTTGGCATAATTCTGTCATTGTGAATTTTTACCCTCTAAAGAATCTTTTAGATTCCTCCTTCATTCCACATGGAATATTCCAAAAAATATTCCCCTAAAATATTTTAAAAAATATTCCCTGAAATATTCTGATCTCGTAAATGGTGACTCATCTTGGGCGCACTCCTAGTTCCTCTTGAAATTTGTAGTTCCTCGATGCTCTGCGCTGCTGCCCCTGTTTGAATGACAAATGTAACTGTTTGAATGACAAATTCAAATTTCACATGAAAAACCCAGAAAAGTTATGAAAGCAACGGTCATTGTCCTATTAGCAACTTGTCCTAGTTGTTATGGGGTCCGCATAGGGTCAAGACCCATGGCCTCGGTTTAACCTTGGCACATTTTCGTTTTATAGCCCTGCGTTGATTTACAAAACCATTTTCGTTGTTTCACCATTAAACCACCACACTTTATTTGGATTTTAATATTCATTGGTTATCTATTAGTATTAACCATTTTCAAACAAATCAATGCCATATTTGTTTTATTGGCCTATTTGATTTTGTTTATATGGTTAATTTTTTTTTAAGTGATTTTATGGCTATTTTAATTTTATATATATATATATATATATATATAATATATATATAATATAAATATATATATATATTGTGTTTTATGTAGGGTTAGGAGGTTAATGATGGGGTGCTATATGTTAATGGCTTATAGGCTTCCATGTATGCTGTGGGTCCTACCTATTCACTGGGATGCCATGTGGCACTCTATGGGCCCTGCTTTTTCCTTGTCTTGCCAGACTTTAAAGAGCCTTAAGTTGGTCATACAGACTCGGATTTGAGTTTCTTCTGCACTACCAGAATCTTAATGATGAGCACTACAACTTGATATTGGTTTGGCTACATTTTTAAGACTTTGATTTTCGATTCTTTCTAGAGCCACCTTCGAATTTTGAGCCTTTTTGGAGCCACCTGGATCATGTAATGTCAATTCTGAATTAACAGAGAAGAATTTATTTTCTAGTCCATTTGATTTACAGTGACCCACTGTAGAATTTTACATGAGGTTTACAAGGTTTTATATACAACTATAACTCAAATATATAGATAATGGAGGACTTTAATTGTCTTTTATGAGGGACAATATATCTAAGTTACGATAGAGTTCCTTGTTGCTTGTAGGAAGTGGCACTACTTTTTGTGATTGTAATACTAAAGTTACGTACCACATAAAATGAGAATGAGACAATAGCTTGGATGAACAACCTTTATACTGTAGGTATTGAGGATGGTTACTTTCTTTTATAGCATGGTTGGTTGTGGAGAATTCGTGTTGTCTCTCTTGTAGAACCCATAAATACAGCTCCCATAGGAGTAGTTTCCACTGACATCATTTTGTGTAAAATCCACGTCTATAGTTCTTTTCACACCCCTAGACCCTGTAGCAAACCTATAGTAGAAAACTTGTAGCATAAACCATATATCAAAAACCCCATACTAGAGAGAAGAGTGTTGTCTTTGGGAGCAATTTTTGTTTGCATGCAAATGGTGAGTTCAACATCAACTTTTCTATGTCTAAGGTAGTGGGTTAGTGTGTTGCTAGTTATAATCTCAATGCGAGGCATGCAACAGGTCCTTGATCACTAGACGTGACTGCTACCTTTCCTGAGTTATTCTTGTGATCATTCGTGATTTGTTAATTTCCACTACGCAATGACTATCACATTTTAACACGTGGTATTTTTTTGGCGTTATCTATTGTTTCCACTTTTCTAACAATTTTTATGTTCCAACCATGTATTATGCATAATGTAATATACATGCAAGCCAACCAAGAGTGAATGGATTAAGGATTCATAGTTCAAGATTATGTAGTGCTAATAGATCAACTGGAGGTGTCATGGAGCATGAATCATTGCAAATTCCAAGCTTGTTGTTGTACACTTTTGGCTATAGAAGATGCTGTAGGTGATTCAGGTGGCTCCAGAAATAGAAGTGGCCTTGAAATAGCTCAAAAATCAAAGGCATTAGATGGAAGTGTAACTAGGACCATATTGTAGTTCCTGTCACCCTTATTCCAATGGTGAGAACGATGCTCAAATCTAAGTTTGTATACTCAAGTTTTATTCGGTCAAAGTTTTGGTCAAACTAGGCCAAGTGGAAGTCAATAACAAGGCAAAAATTTGGAAAAGGATCGGTGCATAGAATCTAGTGGTCAAAAAGGATGAATTTGTCACCTCCTTAATTTACCTAATAACCCTTAGAAACTGAAATTGAAACTTTGACTATTGTGGGTAAAAACAATTCAATATATATATATATATATATATATATATATATAATATATATTATTATATATACTATATATATATATATATGGGTGGCGAGTACCCACCCTCGCCACACCCCAATGGCTATAGCCATATTAAAATAATATGGGTCGTCCAACCGGGAGAGTCGGTCCCGCCCGATCATATGGTAGTGACGCTGATTAAATATATGTGTCATAATTATATGGTGGGCGGGCCACCCCTGCCAAACCCACCCAACTATCCAACAACGTTACATATATATGTTATGGCAGGGATCAAACCCGCCCAGCTCGGTGGGTCGGCCCACCACTGAGGCGGCCCCAAATGGTGTGGCAACAACCGATTCAATGGACAACAAAAATTGTTGCTCCAACCAAAGAATGATGTCATGTAATATTAAAAAGTTTGAACCAAATATGGGGTGGGCGGGTTTTGAACCCAACTGCTCGTTTACCAACAAGCCAACTGCTTGTTTTGGTAAAATCTACCCATGAAAATCTATTTAACCTCACTGATTTCCATTTGACCCATCGACAGAGAGTGGAGCGGGGTTGGACTATCAGAACCCTAAGTGGACCAGGGGGCAGAACCATGAAGAGGGGAATCTTGGGATGCTGAAAAGATTCCTTTGGGGTCCAGAAGTGGCAGTGTTAAAACTTGGTAAATTTATAGTCGTTTTTACATGATTTCATGCCACAAATTTAATGGTGATTTTCGTTTATGCATCCGAGATCTTTTTTCATCCATGACAAAGATTGGAGTTTTAAGGTTCATTTATGTAAAGTTTATTGTAATTCATTTCTTTGCTACCATTTAATGAAAGAATGCCTCCCCACTTTGAGCTGGGCTCGAAGACATAGCCCACATTGGTTGAACTCCTTAATCAAATCATTTTTGTTCCTTTTATCTCCTGAATGATTTCTGCTTCTTTTCATGTATTTTAAGTTAGTTAACATGCTCTTTTATATGCAATTTTGTATGCATTCTAGAAGTTAAAAGATTTGGATCAAGTTTGGTATCAGAGCAGGTATTCTTGATGTGAGTTGCATGAGTGAATGCTAACCAGGAATAAGCTCCAAAGAGGTGAAGGAAAACTTAAACCCTTTAATCCCGAAGTGGGGTGTGCAACATGAAGTCGAAACATGGCAGATGAGGAAGCTCGAATGGAGGAAGAGCGAAATTATCACAAGATATTCTTCACCATGGCAGAGAAAGTTGAAAAGTTGTTAGAAGAATATGAGAAGACAATCAATCTTGAGAAAAAAGAAAAAGATGATCATACCTTGGTAAATCATGAAGGTGGAGAAGAAGAGCCTCCTCCCTCTCCGTCCTCCAATGAGATTTCTTCTTCTTGGTCTTCTTGTCATTCTAACAGGCATCGTAGGAATGCATCTAAAAAGCCATTTTTCAAGTTGGATGTCAAGTTTGTTTTACCTATATTTAGTGGAGAATCTAATGCAAAAAAGCTAGATAACTGAATAAGACAAGTTGAAGTATATTTCCGCATACAAAAACTCAAAGAGGATGAAGCCAAGATCCAACTAGCATCCCTTTGATTAAGTGGCACTGCTCTTTTTTGATGGAAAGGAAAACTGTAGAAAGGTGGTAAGAATAGTCATAAACTTCTTTCATCTTGGTATAAGTTTGTCCCTGCTATAGGAGGATAGTTTTACCCTTTGGGCTACAAATGGAAATCCATGATGGAATGACAACATTTGAAACAAGGTAAAGGTCAAATTGTTCATAATTTTACAGAGGAGTTTAGAAAACAAGTATTAGCATTTAATGTTCCACCAGACATTTTTGAGACGATGAAATATATTGCCTCTTTGCATAATTATTTGCGTCATTCATTATTATTATTTGAACCTAAGTCTCTTAATGAAGCTAGTGTGAAGGTTGTACATGTTGAAATCAGAGGAAAGCATGAGCAAGATGACCACCCGAAGAGGGCAACAGAAGCCAAGAGAAGCTTAAGCAAGGCCCTCTTGTACTCATTGTGAGAAAGAAGAGCATGATGAGGATAATTGCTAGAAACTGCATCCAAAATTGAGACCTAAGAGGAATGACAGAAAATAAAAGCAGAAGGTGGTTGCAACTATGCAACAAGACCAAGAATCTAAATCAGAGGATGATGAGAAGATCAAAGCTATGGGATTTTTAGGTCTTGGACCAATTTACCCGGGATCATACTTAAGTGACGAAATGAAAATGTTGGACCCATCGACTTGGGTTCTGATTCGGGAAATGAGACAAAGATTTCAGTAGATGTTGAGCCAAAAATGAAAAGGGCACCAAATGCAGCATGGCTCCAAGAACTAGAAGAAATCAACCAAAGCATTTAGGTGGAAAATTTTGAACTAAGGAGACTCCTACAAGAAGTAGAGAAGGAGAAACAAATGTTTCAACATCAGTTACAAGCCAAGGAGGAGGCCTTGGAAAAGTTGCAGCATAACAAGCCTGAAGTAAAAATTGATTCTTCAATTTCATGTACTTTTTACGATGATGATTTCGCTGCTTTCAAGAAACATACTACAGGAATTGGATCAAAATTGTTGAAGAAAATTGGGTATCAAGGAAAGGGCCTTGACATTAATTGCCAAGGCATTGTGAATCCCATCAAAGTGGAGGAATTGCCTCATTATGCAAGACTTGGATATGTCAGAAAAGAGGTTGGGGAATGCTCCAAGATAGCCAATGACCAACCAATGATAGATGATGAGAGCACTTCATCACATTCCAGTGATAGTGAGGGTTCGACAGGCACTTATCAGAGGTGCACCATAAATAAGCATTCCAAGATGATCCAGAAAGTTTGGAGTAGAAAGAATCATTGTAGTCATTGCAATGAGGTTGGACACCAAAGAGCCATGTGTCAGATCCTCCAGGCCCATAAAGAACCTCTGAAGAAACCAACGAGAAAATTTGTTCATCAAGCGAATTAGCTCCAAGATGATGACCCCTTCACTTTGTTGAGTAAGAGATGGCTTTACTAGATATAGTAGTTTGTCATGGCCACATTTTGTAAATCATGTGTTGCGAATAATTGTAAAAGTGATGATGTGTTTTCCATCACTTATTAAAGCAATGATGATGTTTTTGACCTTTTGTTGATAGATGGGTATTGGTTTCCATTATGATATAAACTTGACCAAAGAGTGTGTGTTATAAACTCTTGGGAATTATGGGGTTGTTTGAGTCATGTTTGGTTTTCTAAGTGATTGCAAAAAATGTACCAAATTTGCATGTAATGCAGATGTTGAAAGTGTGGCTTGAAAAGGACACAAGAAGTGTGCGCGATGTTTTTATTACTTTGGAGGATCAAATCTCCTCACTGGGGAGGAATGATCTAGGTGGATCCAAAAATAGAATTGGCCTTGAAATAGCTCAAAAATAAAAGTCATCATATGGAAGTGAAAGAAGAACTAGATCATAGTGCTCATCACCTTGATTCTAACAGTGTGAACGATGCTCAAATCCGAGTTCGTATGCTCAAGTTTTAGTCGATCAAAGTTTTGGTCAAACTAGGCCAAGTGGCAGTCACTAATGAGGAAGCAAATTGGCAAAGGGTCAGTGCACAAAATCCGGTGGTTAGAAAGGGAAAATTTGTTGCCTCCTTAATTTGCCTGATAACCCTTAAAAACAGAAATCAAAATTTTGATTATTATGGGTAAAAAAAGAAATATAT
>APFE031237095.1:24256-52856 GCA_000404065.3 Pinus taeda | reverse complement strand
TTCCCCTGCCATACCAAGCCTATAAGGGTTTTCATTGCAAGGAAATTTTATTTTACAAATTCAAAAATAACCTTAGAAAAAATTTCAATCTTAGATCTTTTCTTAGGTGCCTCAAAGGAGGTTTTAACCTAAGAAGTTTGTGCCTTTTTATTTTTATTTTTTTATTCTTCCTTTTTCTTTCTCAAGTACTAGATGTATTGGGAGAGTTTATGCTCTCAATCACATCCAATTCCTATTTTTTGACCGTGTTTATGAATTCATATTTTAAAAAATGTCTCTTGTAGATCTTGAGTTTGAAACCATTTACCAGAAGAGGGATTTGTGCTTCATATTCAATGGTCCTGATTTGCATAGTCCCATTCTCTATCACTTTTCTACCACATATGGCCCTACACATCTAGTCATAAATTTTTCATTGAAATCTTTAAATTTTGAAGCAAAAATAAAAGCCCAATCACCTTCTTTGAATTCCTTAGCATTAATTAAATTTCCATGCCAAATATTCCTTTACATTTGGACAATCCAATATGAAAGCAATCTTGAATTATGTGTTCTTCTAAAGCATTTAGATGTTGTCTTCTTCCCTCTTGAGCATCTGTTAGATCGATCTCCAGCTATGAAGCTATCCTTAATATGGTAAAATCAAACTCAATGGGCATCATAGCCTTCTAGTGATAGACCATTTGATATGGGGTGAACCTTGTAGTAGTATTCCAAGTACTATTGTAGGCTCATGCTACTTTGGTGATTTTATTAGCCCAATCTCTTCAACTCATGATGATTACTTTTGTGAGGGTGTTTTCCAAACCTCTATTTATCACCTCAACCTATCCACTAGCTTAAGGGTGATATGCAGTAGGCATCCCATGGTGTATGTGATGTTGCCCCATAATCCTTTCGATAAGTTTGGAAGTGAACTAAGTCCCTTAATCTGTAACTATTTCGCTTGGAAATGCAAACTTGTAAAAAATATTTCTCTCATAAATTTTGCTAGCTTCTACATTGTGGCTACCTTAATTGCTCTTATTTTGGCCCACTTAGTCAAATAATTAGTACACATAATGATGCACTTCTTTCTCCCTAATGGAGGATTCATGGGTCCCATGAAGTCCATATTGTTGAAAATACTAAGAGATGGGGTGAATTAGTATTTCTCTTAAATTTAATTAATTTTGCACTTTTAGAGAATTTAACTATTTTTAGCACAAATCAGAGCAGATAAACAACATCACATCACATCACGTGAACAATACATAAGAAAATTTACGTGGAAACCCAATACGGGAGAAAACCACATAATGTTTTCTAATATATTTGATGAGCATATAATTTATCAATGCCAACTAAAGGGAAGCTCCAACTCTCCAATAATCATTTATAAAAGCATTTGGTTTTATCAGGAAGCCTCAACTCCCTAAAAGGATGCTCCAAGACCCTGGTTTTGCCAACTCCAACTAGAAGGATGCTTCAACACCCTACTAGCATCAATATGTTGCCCTATCACCACCCTGCTATTAGAAAAGTATATATTACAGAGCAATGGAACACATAAAATATATTGTAGAAATATAAACACATAAAACACATAAAACAAGAGAGAGACATAGGTATACATGGTTCACCCAATTTGGGCTATGCCCATGGAGAAATAGCCAGTCCTTCCTTTTATATTATCCAACAAACTGAAGAGATACAACCTACAATAGATCCACTGTAATTCCCTCTTCGCTCTCACACAATCTACTCTCCCTTTCTCATTCAGAATACATATCAACATAGATGAAATACAATTCCCTCATATATGGCAAGGGGTTTCCTTCTAGGGCAAAAAAACCCTAAATTTAACATAACTTCTACCGTGAGATTTCTGCCTAATGAACGGCCCAGATTGATTACGAAATTACAACATTTTACAATGCAGTTTTACATCTATTTTTAGCTTTGGGGGCGCTGCCCCCTATCCCCCACCAGGGGGAGCGGGGGGGGGGGGGGGTTCCAAGATCACAACTACCCCCCTAGACCCCCCTTGCAGCGTAAATATTACGGGCGGCGTTGCTGCCACATTATGAACTGGGGTCCAATGCGGTGATACCTATGAATAAAGAAGATAATCAGGCTCCACACCCAACACCTGCCACCCTGAAGTGTTCTCAGGCTCTAACATAAAGGAGACTTCAATCTCCACCTTACACCACCCTACCACCCTTAAATAGAAGATAAGGAAGAAATATATGTTGGCTTTTATACCAAGGCTAATGACCCACTTACAATAGTATCTAAAAATGGATAGCCTCACAGTTGTCTCATATCACAATCGTCAAAACTGTTCATTTAAAATAACTATTGTATATTTAACCCTTGTACTAATTTGTCAAGAAATCATCTCATTCATTGCAAGGCATAGTATCAAACAATTTCAATAAATAAGCATCATACCTTTGAAGATTATGTCAACTTGGAAGTGTTTTGGTTATCATGATCAGTACTACCATTGTGTATGTTTTATTCTACCACTGATTTTCTTCAAACTTGCTTTAGATTTTGCCTAGAGATTTTGTCCTCAAATATATCTTTGAAGATGGGCCAAGCAGGCTTAAGTTTCCCCTTAAATTTGTCATTTGCTAAGATTTATATATCCTCAAATTTGTTGCATATAACTATCCCTTCTCTTCATCCAAGAAGGCCTAAACATACCTTACATATACCCTTAGTTATGGTTGATATAGACCTTAGAACATCCCTAACACAGGCTTAAAAAATTACTTTCCTCCACAGCCCTAGGATACCCTTTTTTTCTTCCAAAATAGACCTAGACAAGGCCTCTAGCCCGTGGACTTAGCCATTATTTTATTGTGGTTTCCACATGGGTAATTAGACCCCTTACATGTGTTAAAATCAAGCTTCAAATTGTGTGCCTTCCATTTGGATATTTCGACCCTATAACAGTGAAAACTAAACCCATGATCTATAGTCTGGATAGGCTAGTTAGACCTCCAAACATGCCCTTAAACAACTCAACCTTAATACCTCAATTACGGCCTCAGACTATCCTCAAAAAAAGCTCAAATTTTCCTTAGGATTGTCTTCAAAATACACGAAAATTATGAATGGAGGGGGGCGGGTGCAGGGGGGATTTATCTTAGAAATGGCCTCAAAACCATGAATTTAGCCCAACAAAACACTATGCTTAAACACCTTAGAAACTCAGACTCCCCCTTTAGATAATCAACTCTTCCCATGGCCTCAAGAATTTTAGAGAAAAAGCATACAAAAGATAAGAGTGGAATGATGATCTTGGATGGCATACAAGTTCCCTATATATACACTCTCAAGGGAACTGAAATGGGGGGTGGCCAGCCCTAAAACCCCCCTTAAAATTGGAGCTAACCAGACTAATAAGAAAATATTAAATTCATAAATTCATTTTTTTGTGGAGCTAACCATAACCCATTTTTGCAACCATATGCATAATGAAAATTCCTCCTTTTGAGGCCCGACTTGGTCAAATATATGTAGTGACCATGACCCACAAAAATTAATCCAAGGATCAACATATTTTTCTTAAATTTTAATGCCAAAAATTTGGACCAAAACATCATTCATTTTTGGGCATCATGACCACAATTTTGAGGCTTCAACTTTGAGAAGGAATATCTCCTCAACCGTAAGAAGTTACATGATGTATCACATATGGATGGAAAGGGCTCCACAACAACCATCCAACCATAATACCATTCTACAACATAACATGATCCATTACATCTATAAACCTTGTTCAATGCTAGATATTGATGATGATCTTCATTGAGCCTTCCATCAATCAATTCCTCCTTATTCAAAATTTAAGGATACTTGAGAAAAACTTCACACTCTTGACATCAATGAAAACTCTCCTTGACGACAATGACAACCTAACCAACAATATCGTTCTTTACCATTGATGGCAACACTTATACTTATTTATCTCCCTATCTCCATGCTTTTGATCTTCCTCTCCTAATTTCTCTCCCCATTTGACATCAATGGCAAAGGGCAACTCCCCTTGACAAAGTTTCTCCATATGTCTTCTTGTAATTTTCCTTTCTTCCCCTGACAATTTCTCTCCCCCTAAATTTTTGCACCTCTCACATCTTTTCATTTTGATTCCACTTGTCAATATGCTTTACTAAAAATTCACCTCTATGATAATGGAAACGAATCCTTCTACAATTTTTCTAAGCTTGATCTTGAAGTGCCACAAAATTGTCCATGACTCTGCTTTTCAAATATGATGCTCAAATGTACATAATGCTAATTAATTTGTTTTTATGAATTCTTCACATCTTCCATCAAACCACTATAAGCCTGCCATTCCAAATCAAGCTTACCAAAGGATAGATCTTCAAATTTTTAATTGTTGTTGCTTAGTCTTCCCCTCTTCAACATTCATAGTACTGTGAGTCTCCAAGCTAGATTTCTTAGAATGATATATGAACCTGCTCTATTGCAGGATCATTATTCTAAACCTTGACGTCAATTTTATTTGTGGATTCATCGTAATCTCACAACTATGTAAATTATATGAGTATGATACCTGGGATTTCTTCATTCACTTGTTCTTCTTATTTTTTTTCTTCTCCTTCACATATCTAATATCAATGTTTCTATTCATGTAAGAATCCATTATGGTTCTATAGTCATGAGCTATGTGATCATATTTATGGAATTTGTAACATTCAATGTGATACTTGAAAGATGGAGAAACTAACATATGCTTTCTACTGACGAAGCCATTTGGACAATTGTCTTGTGTTCCTAAAAAAATTACTTCTATAGTTTTTATAATGTCCTCAATAATCGTCCCTATCATAAGCTTTGCAACCCTACCCTTATGCCAAAAATATGTGCATGAAAATAATAACCAGGAAATATAGTTGGGTACTTGGATGTGGGAAATCTTCTAGGTGGTGCAATTATGCATATGCCTTCTTCTTGAGTTTTCTTCATTGTTGGTTGATAATTTTGCATTCTCTTGATTGACTAATATTAAAATTTTATTGGTTTAACATTCTCTTTTGAGGGATTTCATTCCTCCTTATTGATAGGACTCTTGATGATACCTGCATAACTTTTTTGTTCTGCTTCTTCTCCTAACCCAAATTTGTCATCGCATGGCCTTTGACTGTTGATAATTCATCAAAACTTTTAGTGTTTTTTACAAAAATGATTTGGATGCTTTTCTTTTGTGCTTCCTTTCTTAGTGATACTAATTCTTCTTCCAAACTTTCCTTTATTTTAGCATTTTCTTCTAACCGGTTTTTTAGATTTTCTTCAATCATTCTAGCTTCCTCTAATTCGACCTTCAAATTGATGATAATATTCTATGATACTTTAGACTTCTTGTTGATATTTTTATAATTTTCCTTTAGTTAACTTAGCTCCTTTTCCAATGCCTTAACATTCTTCCTTTCTACTTTTAGATCTTTTAAGGAATTGACCAAATCTCTTTCTAGATCTACTTCTCATTTGACTTCATCATCTATAGAGGTTTCCTCTTGGTTCTCCATCACCATGAAAAACACTCTTTCTGAGTCATTGCTGTTGTCGCTTTCCTCAATAGATGAAGAATTGTCTTCTTTTGAATAGATATTTTCTTGGAGATTTTTCTTTTACTTTGTTTCTTGTCTCTTTTCTAACTTTTCTTTTCTTTCTTAGGCACTTCTTCTTCTTCATCACTATTTGAACATCTTTCATAAGGAAATTTTGAACTAAAATGACCAATTTCACCACAATTAAAACATTTCAAAGGAAGATTACCTTTGTACTTACTAGTTTCTTTCTTTAGTGTCCTCACAAAGTTGTCTATTTCTTCAATCTGAAAAATCGCTACAACTACAACTGAATTTTTCCTTTAATTTTTTCTTGTTCCTCCTTGTTTTCTTAGATGTCTTGAAAGTTTCCTCTTTTTTTATGTACTTTCTTGTTCTATTCACATTTCGTAAGTTGTATGTATTCCATTTAGCTCATCCATGCTCAACATAACTATATCTAATATGTCTTCTAGAATTGAGACAACAGAATCAAATTTGGTTGGAAGAGATTGTAGTACCATTCAAATAATCACTTTTCTCTCTATTGTTTCTCCCAATCCTTCCATGGTGTTTACTATTTCTTCTACACAGAGAAAGTATGTTGTAATATTTAAATCTTCCCTCATTTTTATTTATTCAAATTATCCTTCGAAGATTTGAATCTTATCCTCTTTGACTTTCTCATCTCCTTCATATATGTTTTGAAGCTTGTCCCAAACATATTTTGCAAATTTGCAATGCATCACTTTAACATAATCTAAACTTGCTAGGCCACTTAAAATAATATTTTTGGATTTTGCATTGCTTTCATAAAGTTTCATAGTATCATCATATGTTGGAGGAGAAGGATGTTCATTGTAACCACTTTCTACAAAGTGCCAGACATCAAATCCCCATGCTTGCACAAATGTCTTCATCCTTCCACTCCAAATCACATAGTTATGTTTGTCAAACAATGGAGTTCCATTTTTGGTGTATCCATGATATACCTTCCACTGGTTAGACTGTTGTGAAGGAACCTACTATGATTCCAATAGTTGGAAATAATGAGAGGGGGGTCAATCAATATTTCACTTAAGTTTAATTAATTTTACACTTTCATAGAATTTAAATATTGTTAGCATAAAACAAATCAGAGAAATAACATCAAATCACATCACATGAATGGTACACAAGAAATTTTACGTGGAAACTTAGTGCAGGAAAAAACGATGTAATGTTTTCTAATATATATGATGACTACAATAATTTATCAGCTCCAACTCCCTAGTACTTAGTTAGAAAATCATTTATTTTTATTGGGAAGTCCCAACTCCTTAAAAGGATGCTCCAACACCCTATTTTTACCAGAAATCTAAAAATATGCTCCAACACCGTGCTAGCATCAATCTACTATCTTAGCACCACCCTACAACCCTGAAGTGTTTTCAAGATCCAACTTGAAGGATACTTTGATCTCCACCTTGCACCACATTACCACCCTTAAATAGAAGATAAGAAAGAAATATATGTGGGCTCTTGTACTAGGGATAATTATCTATCCCATATCACAGTCATCAAACTACCCATTTAAATTAATTGTTGTAGATTTAAGCCTTGTACTGGTTTGTCAAGAAATCACCTTATTCACTGCAATTCAAAGTATCAAACAATTTCAATAAACAAGTAACATACCATTGAACACTGTGTTAGCTTGGAAGTGATTTGGCTATCATGATCATTGTCGCCATTGTGTATGATTTATTCTACCACCGATTTTCTTTAGATTATTTCTAGAGATTTCATCCTCAAATCTATCTTTGAATATGGGCTAACCAAGCCTAAGTCTACCCCATAAATTTTATCCTTTTCTAAGCTCTATCAATTTTCATTTTTTTTGCATCTAACTATCCCTTCTCTACCTCCAAGAAGGCCTGAGCATCCCTTACATATACCCTTAGTTGTGGTTGATACAAGCCTTACAACATCCCTAACACAGGTTTAAAAAATTCCCTTCCTCTGTGGCCCTGGGATACCCTTTTTTGCTTCCAAAATAGACCTAGATAAGGCCCCTATCCTGCAACCTTAACCCTTCTTTTATTGTGGTTGCCACATGGGTAATTCAACCCCTTACATGTATCCAAAACATGCCTCAAATTGTGCTCCTTCCACAAGGCTATTGTGGCCATATAATAGAGCAAAAGCAGCCCCTGGTCTATGGTTTGGACAACCTAGTTAGGCCTCAAAACATTTTCTTAAAGATCTCAACCCTAATACCTTGGTTGCGGCCTCAGTCAGTCCTTAAAATAAAGCTCTTATTTTCTTCAAGAATTTCTTCAAAATAGGTCAAAATTATGCCTTGGCTAGGGTGGGGGGTACAAAATTTAGCTTAGAAATGGCCTTAGAACCATGACTTTAGCCTAGCAAAACATCATGCCCAAACACATTATAAACTTGGAATCCTTATTTAGATAATAAACTATGCCCATGGCCTCAGGAATTTCAGAGAAAAAAGATACAAAAAATAAGAGCGTAATGATGATCTTGAATGGCATATGATGCCCTATACACACTCTCAATGGAACCGAAACAGGGGTTGACCAGCCTTGAAATCCCCCTTAAAATTGGAGCTGACCAGACTAATAAGCAAAGATTAAATTCATAAATTCAATCTTTTTGTGGAGCAAACCATAACTCTTTTTTTCAACTATATTCATATTGAAAATTCCTCTTTTGAGGGGCAACTTGGTCAAAGATATGTGGCAACCATAAGCCATAAAAATTAATCCAAGGATCAACATATTTTTCTTAAATTTTAATGCAAAAACTTTGGACCAAAAAATCATTCATTTTTGGGCACCATGACCACACTTTCTATAATTCAACTTTGAGAAGGCATATCTCCTCAATTGTTAGGGGTTACGTGATGTACCACATATGGATGTAAAGGGCTCGACAAGTTTTATCTAACCATCATACCACTATGAATCATAACTTGATCCACTACATCTATAAACCTCTTTCAATGTTAGATACTAATGATTATATTCATTGAAACTTCCATAAATCAGTTCTTCCTTGTTCCAATTTGTAGGGTACTTGAGGTAACCTTCACACCCTTGACATCAATGAAAACTCTCCTTTGACATAAATGAAAATCTGACCAACATATCCCTCATTTCTCAAAAGGTTCAAATAATATATGTGGTTGTGAGGGAATTTCATTTCTCTTAGTAGCATTTCCCATTATATTTCATTCATCTCACTGAGAGGTGCACCAGTGAGCACATTTGTGAAGGGATTGCTAAATATAACCAATCTAAACATCTTATAGGATGTCCTTTTGGTTACAAAATTCCCTCCACATGTCCCATCATCGAAGGCCTTTAGAATATCATGCACTCCATCTTCCCTCACACATCTCGTAAGGGTCTGATCAAGTCCTAGCTTGAAGAGGAAACCTTCAATCCATGTGTAAGAGGAACTTTACCTAATGATCTTTCATTTCTCCTTATAGGGTATATGAGGAGGAATGTTTCTCTTATTTAGGAAGTTATCTACACTAATAATCTAGGGAGTATATGTTGAGATGGAAAAGAGGTGCTCATTTGGCAAATGATCATTGACCATGCCTTGATCTATAGGAGTAGTTAGTCTGGACAAAAAATATACAACAAAATTCTCTTATCCAAGCTTGTCAATTATCATCAGATCAAATTGTTGCAATAATAATATCTATCTAATAATCCTGACATTGACATTGGGATAATCCATTAATTACTTGATAACAACATGATCAGTGTGTACAAAAACTTAGTAACCATTGATATAATACTTAAACTTATTTAGAGTATGAACAACAATTTTAGTTTAGTTACAATATAATTTAACTTGACATTAGACAATTTTTTACTAATGAAATAGATTGCATAAGGAATATTATCAAGTTGTTGACCAAGCACTGCCACTATTTCCCTCTTAGAAGCATCAATATGGATGTGAAAAGGTAAAGTCCAACTGGGGCCTTGTAGGGCAGGTGTTGATATAATTTTTTCCTTGATGCTTTGAAATCATTCTTGATATTTAGATGACTAGAAAAATTCTAAGCCCTTGACCAATAGGGAAAACAAAGGAGAATTGATTTGTTAAAATCCTTAATGAACCTCATTAGTATCCTACATGGCAAGGAAACTTTGAACATCTTTTTTTTAGGGATAGGGAGATGTTTGACAACTTTTTCTTTATTGGGATATACTTCAATCCCCTTGGATGATAGGTAATTTCCTATGACAACAACTTCACTTATAAGAATGTGGCATATTTCATGACTTAGTGAGAGATTCATTTTTCCACACCTCTAGAGAACCTTGCTAATTTTGGTGAGAACTTCTTGAGAAGTATTTCCATATGGTATAAATTCATCCATATAAATCTCTAGTGTGTCATGAAAAAGATCAGAAAATATACCAAGAACTGTCATTTGTAAAGTGGTTGGGGCATTACAAAAGCCAAAGGGAAGAGATTTATAAGTAAAGGTTCCAAAAGGACAAGAAAAAGTGGTATTGTCATTATTTTTTAACATGATTTGAATATGACTATAGCCACTAAATAAATCTAGAAATGAGTAGAAATTCTTTCTTGCAAAAACATATAAGAATTGATCAATGAAGGGTAAGGGAAAATGATCTTTTCTAGTGGCATTGTTTAACTCCTCATGGTCCACACATATTCTCCACTTGCTATTATTTTTGGTAACAATAACCAAAGGTGATACCCACTCATTAAGAGAAATAGGATAAATGAGCCCAATGTTGAAAAATGTGCAACAAGAAATGCTAAATTTAGAATGTGTTAAAAATATAACTCCTAAAAATAGCACTTCTAAAAATAGCAGTTTGGCCAATGAGCATTTTGGCCACCTTGGGTGAGAGGTGAAACTGCTAAAAATAGAATCTTCTAAAAATAGCATTTCTGGGTCCCTTCCTATTTATAGCAATCACTAGTCTATCTATAGGAAGTAAAATTAATCTTGGTCTTAACAACAGTTGGAAATATTAATTAATTAATTCGGTTGAGTTAATTAGTTAAGGAAATTCGAATTTGAAGTCTTTGTGAGCATGCACATGAGTTGTCCCACTGATTGAGGAATTTATCCTTAATTTCCTCCACTGATTGAGGGAATAAGTATGAGTTCTATAATGAGAGAATCCATTGACTTAGTTCTAACTAATCAAGTCCAGTTAGATTATTTTAGCAAGCTGTTAAATTAATAAGATATAGTT
The DNA here is from genome assembly GCA_000404065.3 of Pinus taeda. Lineage (NCBI taxonomy): Eukaryota > Viridiplantae > Streptophyta > Pinopsida > Pinales > Pinaceae > Pinus > Pinus taeda. Next base: position 42,025 of record APFE031237095.1, on the reverse strand, counting down.
TGTTGATGCTTGCATGCATGTGACAACTATTGTTTTTAGATAACTGTGTATTCACTCATGGATAACTAATGCATGTCAATTTTGTTAGAGACCCAGTTGAGATCAGAGAAGGGACAATGTACTATTAGTTAGATGAATATTTTTCCTATAAAGGAAGCTCATCCATGATGAGGATTTATCTCCTTCAGGTTTGTGGAGTTAGATCAGCGGTTAGCGAGTGTGTGATGAGGCCAATTCACATAGGTGATAGCACTAGACCTCAATGAAACTGCACAAGGAAATAGGAGGCTTGGAGGGTAGAGGAGAAGGTTTGTGAGAAGCCTTTGGCTGTCTATGAGCAGCAGAGGGATTGTACTAAGAGTTGGATAGCTTTTGAGCTAAGGCTTTGTGTAATCCGGACTATATTTCCACTTGTATGATAATACAAAGATGGGGTTTTAGGCAGGTGCTTTCCCCGGGTAAATTCTTCTATGTTATGGGTGATTGGTTCCTTCTTATCAGTTATAAGTGTTCTTATTGATGTTTCTCATGAATTCGATTATGCTTCCGCTTAATGTTTTGTAGAAGTAGAACAAGTATTATGCTTTAGGACATTTCATATATCGGTTTGTTCTACAGGTGAAATTTCTACATGGTATCAGAGCACAGATGATCAAGGAAGAACAATATACAATGGATAGGAGATTTCAAAGTTTTGAGTTTTGGGCCGAGATTTTGCAGAGCATATTTAAAAATTTGTGTACAAAATTTTTAGAAATAAATAGTAGATTTGGATTCCTTGTGGAAAAATACAAAAAATCAAAAACAAAATCGGCTGAATCGAAGTTCGGATGAGGGGGATATCGCTGATTTAAAATCAGCTCTTTTTTCTAGAAAATTTTGTAATGGCGGAAAAGTGGAAATAGATTGGTGTGCTAACCAAGAACCTGTATGCACTTGAGGTACAAGATGCATGCAAAGCCTTGAGGAGAAAGGCAAAGGTTAGATACTTGGTGGTTGAGAGGGAGAGTAAATTACCTCTCAACATGTAACGCCAGAAGAAGTCTCAGATAATTGTGGAGGAGCCACAATTGGTGAAGCAACTTCAAGAGGTTGTGGAGCAGCCACAACTAGAGAAGCTGAGAGGAGATCGAGTAGAGACATCTACTCATGCAAAGACCTCCAGCAGGGGGAAACTTTGAGCCACGTGGGCAGAGGGATCACATGCAACCATACCTCCATGTAGGAGGTGGTTTGATGTGGAGTGATCATCCCAAGGAGGAGGGGTGGGATCCTTCAGGTACCCAACCTCTTGGAAGAGACCTTGCTATGGGAACCCCGATGTGGAGTAGCAGGAACTGACTGATTGGGTAGAGACAGATGTGGATGGAGTGACAGAGAGAGCTACAGTGCAGAGAATCCCAGGATAGTGCAGAGCATGCAGGCTGCAGCAATGCGAGAGGCACAAGTGTGTTGCACAGCGCAGGGTAGCACAGAGAAGGGTGCAATGGTGCGAGATGCATGGAGATGTTGTAGTAGCGCAGATGTCAGAGAGGGAGCACTTGTTAGCAGCAGGTAGAGCTTTAGCATTAGAGTATGTTTCTAGCCCAACAGAGTGATCAGTTGGGAGTGTTTTTTGTTCCAACAGTTGTTGGAGCAAGCGGACCTGGTGGATGTGCTGCATGCAGAACATTCCAGAGTTACAGGATTGGGTTCGAGAGGAAGCCTTTCTTGTTGAGAGAGAGTGTTGAAAAATGTGCAACAAGAAATGCTAAATTTAAAATGTGTTAAAAATAGAACTCCTAAAAATAGCACTTCTAAAAATAGCAGTTTGGCCAATGAGCATTTTGGCCACCTTGGGTGAGAGGTGAAACTGCTAAAAATAGAATCTTCTAAAAATGGAATTTCTGGGTCCCTTCCTATTTATAGCAGTCCCTAGTCCATCTATAGGAAGTAAAACTAATTTTGGTCTTAACAGCAGTTGAAAATATTAATTAATTAATTCATTTGAGTTAATTAGTTAAGGAAATTCGAATTTGAAGTCTTTGTGAGCATGCACATGAGTTGTACCACTGATTGATGAGTTTATCCTTAATTTTCTCCACTGATTGAGGGAATAAGTATGAGTTCTATAATGAGAGAATCGGTTGACTTAGTTCTAACTAATCAAGTCCAGTTAGATTATTTTAACAAGTTGTTAAATTAATAAGATATAGTTTGTTGATGCTTGCATGCATGTGACAACTATTATTTTCAGATAATTGTGTATTCACTCATGGATAACTGATGCATGTTAGTTTTGTCAGAGACCCAGTAGAGATCAGAGAAGGGACAATGTACTATCAGTTGGATGAATATTTTTCCTATAAAGGAAGCTCATCCATGATGAGGATTTATCTCCTTTAGGTTTGTGCAGTTAGATCAGAGGTTAGTGAGTGTGTGAAGAGGCCAATTCACACAGGTGATAGCATTGGACCTCAAGGAAACTGCACAAGGAAATAGGAGGGTAGAGGAGAAGGTTTTTGAGAAGGCCTTAACTGTCTATGAGCAGCAGAGGGATTGTACTGAGAGCTAGATAGCTTCCGAGCTAAGGCTTTGTGTAATCCAGACTATATTTCCACTTGTATGATAATACAGAGATGGGGTTTTAGGCAGGTGCTTTCCCCGGGTAAATTATTTTGTGTTATGGGTGATTGATTCCTTCTTATCAATTATACGTGTTCTTATTGATGCTGCTCATGAATTCGATTATGCTTCCACTTAATGTTTTGTAGAAGTAGAACAAGTATTATGCTTTAGGACGTTGCATATATCGGTTTGTTCTATAGGTGAAATTTCTACAACCAAAATCTAAGAGTTTATACAAATCTTCTTTAACAGTGTCTTTCAATTCAAAGATTATCCTTCTTTGAGGTTTGTGACTAGACTTATGATATTATTTAATGTAAATGTGATGGGTACAAATAGATGGATGGATTCATTTCATACCTTTATAATCCCATTATATAAATAATGATTGGCTCTTGTTCTTGATCAACAATAAGAGAAATGTTTATTTTTGCAGTTTATAAGGGTAAATTTCAACTATTTTGGTAGTTTCTTTATCGTGTCCATTAGTGAATATTATACACACTCATAGTTTGTTGCAATACTTGGTTGTATTAGGGTTTGACCCTAGTTTAGACCATCAATTTTCATAACAAAATGATACTAATTTGGTATAAAATTAGCAATCAAATCATATTCATTAGCTTGGTTTTTGTTGGGAACCTTTTCAATGGTGCAAACATGATAGAATGGTGAAAGGATGGAATTGTCTTATTTTTCATCTTTACCCAAATAGCAAAATCTACCTCAACAAAAGGTTGAGCAGGAGGATACAACACAAGTTTCTTTTGGGATTTCCCATTAGTGATGGTCATGTTAGTAGTTTTACAATTGATAATATGCATCAATTATAGCTAACCAAAGTCTCCCTAAAATGAGTGGATAACCATTGAACTTTGTTTTTGGTTGTAGGACTAGGAACTTAGTGGGGCACTCTCAAGATTCAATTGAGACCATGGAATCTTCTATCATGTCCTCTGGCTCTACTATAGATTTATCAACATGTTGAAGCACAATGGTGGTTTTTCTTAGGGAGTCCTAAAGACTGAGCTTAAACATAATGTCCCTATTCATGATGTTGATAACATCTCCTATATCAATCAAGGTGTTTTGAGCAGGTTCCTATAGGACCTTCTTTGAGCTAAGGTTTATCTCTTAATGGAATAAGTTTGGAAATCAGTATCACCATTATAAATAGGTTGGGTCTACTTATTATTGGGATCTAGATTAGGTTGTGTAGGAAGTTGAGCCTATTTTGGTGGAGAAGTGTTATGAGGTATTCTAGATTATTAAGGAGGGGGCATTCAGGCTAGTGGTTGATCCATAGGAGGCCTCCAACCTTGAGAATAATTATTCTATTGAGGAGACTGGTTCTGGAATTGTTGGAAAGTAGGTATAATAAGTTGTTTTGGGTATTTCCATGGTACATGCATGGATCAAGGTGAAGGAATAGGTGGGAACTAAGGCTAAGTTTGAAAATGTGTAGGGTCATTATTAAAATATTGTAAAGGATTATAACCCATACCTTGCTAATAAGGCCTTGGTACTACTAGCCTTTTATGGTTAATGAAGCATATTGAATCCACACTTCCTTTAGCTCCTTGATACACAACTTTCAAACCTGGAAAAGAAGGGCATTTATCAATAGGATGTTGTTCCTAAGAAAGTGCACACATTTATAGGTTATTATTTGGACACTCATTCTAAGGGTGTTTTTTGTTCACTTGGGACAAAAGATAGTTAATGCCCTTCCTACTTCTTCTTACTTCTTCTTGGCTTGCAATGTGTCCATCTTCAAAGCTAGTGAGTACAATATTTATGTTTTCATATCTTGTAAGATTCCTCCTATTTCATTCTTTGTAAGCATAATGGGGGAAGTAGGACTTACAAAAACTCTATTAGATCTACCTTTCTTCTTGTTTTTTCCATAATGGTTTTTGAAAAAATACTTGATAATAGCATAATCTAACCAGTAGATGTATCCATTGGATAATAGATTAAATGTTTCCATTAATTATTCTCTTACTCCCCTTAGCAAAAAAAGTTTCAAAGTGTCAAGATCTAGGGTGTATTTGTGTGCTCCCTTATAGATTAATTGAAATCTCTCTTCAAAGTCTTCCAAGGATTCATTATATCCTTGGGTCATTACCAATATCTCATCCCTTGCATCTCAAGCTCTATAATAATCTATGTCTTTGTATTTGAAGGTTTGTTCATCTATTCCCAATTGGAAAGGTTGTTCCCTTCAAGACTCATGAACCACCTTATGGATTCATCTTTTAAAGTATAAGGGAAGACTTGAGTTTTTTTTCATATGTAAGATAATCATAAGACCTACACACTACAACAAAGTCAAATATAAAAGTGTTAGGATATTTTGTGGTCAACCCATAAAAGCGAGAGAGTATAGATGGGTTGATAATTTTCATCCTAGATTTCCCACTGGTCTCTCAGATAGGAAACTCAAAAACCTTAGGATGATCTCTATCTTCAGCCATTATATAGTGATATGGAGACCTACCTCCTTATAAAAGGTTCTCAATTGCCCTAGCTTTTTATTTTAAATAAGACACAAAGCTTCTTGTTGTTGAAGGTAATGTTTCATAATCAATTGATTGTTTTGGCAAAAAAAATCCAAGTAACTCTGGGTTTTGGAGGCATGCATGATTAGTTAAAAGAAAAATAAATTTGTTATTTTTTCTTTTGTAGGAGAAGAAAAGAAAAATTTACAAACTTTAGACACCTCCTTGGAAATGGTGCCCAAAAATGATGGCCCTTAGTATTCCAACAACAATGTTATAGTCTTGACAGTCTCAACTTTAATATGCCAACCTAAAGTTCATAGAAAATTAAGAGGTATGATGCATTTTATATGTAATTCATAGTTTTTATTACTTCTCAATGCACACTAACTTATGAAATAAAATATACTTTAAGATCAAGTGGAAGGGCTAGTCATGCAGATCAATGGTCATCCAACTTGTCGTACTCTTACATGAGATGAGAATGTAGGAATTGAATTTGCAGGAAACAAAATACATGAAATTACAATTGCATAAAATAAATATTATACCATTTTTCAATGAAAATAGCTACACTACATTTACAAGGAATCAACCCTACCCTACTTTTGCAGAAGTAAGAAAATCAATTCACACAATAATAAAGCAATCTACAATCTTGTATTGTAATCTTGTAGATGTGATGATTTTCTTCTCAACCTTCCCTCATTCACTAAATCATGTCTAAGATGACTATTCAAGGTATCTTTTAGATGAAAAATATAAAACCATGAGATATAATGCAAAACTAAAGATATCAATCCTATTCTGTAGGATGCTCCATAATTATATAGAAAAATGTGCAATGCCACAAGAAACTTCTTGAAATTGAACTAAGTACAAAAAATTGATGAAAGGAAGTTAATAATTGATAAAGGAAGTTATTTCTAGCACATGTAACTCATGATAACAAATCAATAACTAAAAAGCATTAAATTCCTAAGTATCTATACGAAACATCAAAATGAAATGTTCATCGAACTTAATTGTAAAAACAAAATAAATTATAATAGCCTAAAAACTAAACATGGGAATGAAGTATAGAAAGTACAAGAGAGTTTCTAGAGTGCCTATAGGTGGGTCCTCCCCAAGGTGCTTAAGAACCTAAGTGAAATCAGCACTATATGATTGCCAAAACAAACTACTTCTCAATCAATTCAAAATTGATATTATATAAATATGAAAAATAAAAAGTTACAAAGGTTCAAGAAAGAAAGATAGTATTTTCTCCTCACAAAATTTACCTATCAACTAGCTTGAGTCTTCATTTTATAAAAAATGATAAGTGAATAGTCCCCTCAATAGGAGGAATGCTTTTCCCTCCAAAATTCCCTACAATTATGGTAGTTGGTCTCCTTGGGATTGTTGCATATCCACCTCTCATCTTAATTTTTAATAAATTATGATTTCTAGTAGCCTTGTAGGTTCATACTAGCAATTGAAGGGACAGGGCCCCTATCTTTATGGTAGGTTGTTGAGGAACTCATTGCTTCTTCAAAAACATGTCTAAAACAATATGCTAAGGATTCCAAAGGTCATACAAATCATTAGTATGATTCAATCATTTAAGCACACACATAACATAAGGAATAACATCTAAATTATCAAAGTGCATAATAATCAAGGGTCACAAATGCATGTTTTTCAAGATGATAGAAGCTATAGATGTGCCTTTAAGTATACAATTGAAGGGCTCATCAAATTGTGAAAAAAGTTAAATACCTATAAGTAGTCCTTCATCTTTGTCACTGCATATCTTTATTTAAGAGTGATGTCTATATCAAATGCCTATGCTTGGGAGGAAAATTAATCCTACAGGGCCAGTTGAAATGAACAACTTATAACATAATTTTATGTAATCACACGCACGCACACACCCCTTGGATACAAGAGTTTGGATGATTTAGGAGAAGGTAGAAGGACATTCTACAAAATATGATCACCTTCCTTTCATATAATTATGGGTTTGACATATTTTTTATTCCATATGTAATATTTTAAAATCACTATTTTGAGCTACTTTAATTTTTTAAGACTAATTAACTTCACACTAGAAACGAAATTGAAATCATATTTTTGTGGAATGATCTAGATGTGGAATTTTTTTCATCACTATTATGGAGAAGGATGCATATAGACCGATTCTTTATTGTTTTTCCTAAAAGGAACATATATTAAATTCTCTAATGCATCCACTAAATGTCAACATCCTTGTACACAAGGCCAATTTTTTAATGTGAATTTTCAAATAATTTTTAGAGAGAATGACATTTTGCAAGGATTTACTATTTTAGAGTTATTGTTTAATGATAAGTATAATATAAAGATTGATTGAAGGATCAATTGGATGCTCTACAAATTAGGGTTAGTATAGCTAGCATAAAAGTAGCACACAATGTTATGGCTTCCATAGGTGGAACCAAAATGTTGTTGTAGGAGGAGGGGGTTTGGTTAATCACCATAAAAAATGGTTTTAAAGGTATTAAACAATCACTAAAGAAAATTGTTGAATATCGAGAAAAACTAGCATATGGATAAGGAAAACAAGTTGAAAACATGCAGGAATGGGCTTATACACAACCAAATAAAAAATATGGATCTTGCATACAGTGATCAATAATCATGCTAAAATACAAAATAGTTTCCATTTGGTTTGATGAAAACATATAGTAATATAAGATAATGCCCTCATCATAAAGTTCATGGGTATTTGTCCAACATAACGACATTTGGATGGGTGGATAAGAAAATTATGGCAACCAAAAGGCAATGTATATCTCAAACTTGAATCAAAAGGGCTTTTCGTTGCAATATTTAACAATCTTGAAGACAAAAAATATTTTGCAAAGTGGTTCCCTTTTTTTTTTTAAATTCTGCATGATTATTCATCTGCTTCTAGGCAAAAAAAATTCACCCTGATAAGAAATACTTCACCATTGCACCAATATATATTGGACTATATTTGTTTCCTTAAGAGATTTATGAAACTTAAATCCTAGAGGGAATAGGAAATGACTTGGGCTCCTTTGGCATGCTTTTTGAAGCCACAAAACATAGTAGATATACTTCCTATGCCTACATTTGAGTCACATGAATATTTTAAAATCCCTTGCTACTTCAGTTTTCCTCAATAATCATGATAATGATTGGATCCAACTGATAAATTATGAACACATTGTTTTCTATTGCATAAATTTTATTAACACAACCATCTCTTTAGAGAATTGCCACTTAAATCCTCTTAAAACCCCTCCAAACAACAAAATGAAATAGAATACCACTTGAAAAAAGTCCCCAACAAAAGAAAAGAAAATAAGAAGTCTATTGGGACATCCCCTTCCTCAAACCTTAAACCCAATAATAGATTTGCAGTCCTCTACAACCCTAATTCTGAAATGTGTGCTAATAAGGGAAACCCCTCCAAGAACTATAAAGCCACTCCTTCCCATCACACAATTAAGGAAAATGAAATAAAGAAATGAAGAAAACTTGAAGGAAATTTGCGAGAAAATAAATATCAAATAAATACAGATATGGACCAAGATAATGACACTACCATGAATGAGGAAGAAGAAGATTAAATGGATCTAGATTGTAATCTCTAGCAAAATCTTGGCAAGGAAAATATCTACAAAATATCATAGACTAAAAAATTTATGTTTCGAGAAATTGCTTCATAAAATCGCAAGCTAGACAAGAAGGAAACCTTCCTCCCTCCTCCCACTTGGGTGTCAAGAGAGACACCAAAAAAGACAACATTAAAGAAAATGATGAGGGGAGAAAAAGAGGTAGAAAGAGTAATAAACAAGTATTCCAAGACCTGAAGGAAATTCTAGTCAATTCAAGAAGAATCTCTCTAATCACATATTCATTTTCAAAATGAAATTTCTCTTAGATTATTATAGGCCTAAATGGAAAAACAAAACAAAGGTTTTTGAAGAAAAATATTTTCCAAGAAAATCCCAACTTAACAATGGTCCAAGAAACAAATTTCTCTATTGGCATGTTAAACTAGATAGAAAATTACATATTGAAAGGATGTAGCAATGCCACTCTAAATGCTCAAGGAGCCTCTAGGGGAATAGTCATTCTATGAGATCTTGCTTCAATAAATGTATCAAGTTTCTTCTCGACATAGAGAACAATCACAACAAGGTTTCAACTCATTGGACGTGGAACCCTTGCTATGAGGAAAATGGAAAGTAATTGGAACTGCAATTAAATGACTAAAGACATAAGTCTACATGTAAACATGAAAATGAACTTACTTAATAAAGTTTGTTAGTTTAATAAAATTTAAGGGGCTTGGAAAAAGAAATGATGGTAGTAAATGAATACTAGACTTGAGAGAATTTAAAAGAATGATTGATAGTAACTCAATTAAATATTCTAACCAAACTATAAACAATATGGTAAACATCCCATTTAAGTGGAAATCAATAAAACTCTTAGACTATATGTTAACACTTAAAGAGAAGTGTGTGTAAGTTAATATAATATACTAATTAATTGGAAAAAATATTATTTCATGAGAGCTCTCCATGTAGAGGATACATAGAACTAAAATCTTGACCAAATTTTGAATTTAGAGGAAAAAGAAACTAGAAATATAAAATGGCACCTAGGTAGTTAATTGAAGTTAAGGAAACTAATGAGCACAAAAATAGGAAAAGTGATAAGGGATCAAGGGACAACTAAGAGAAAATTTAGAAAACATGGTGAGAGAAAATGATATTTTTTAATATAAAATAAGAAAATGAATTTCACATGCTCAAAGGTAGGTGAAAAATAAGAGCTTTTGAATTTAATATTTTTAAAAAATTTGCATGGAAATACAAGTGGCACAATAAAAAACTACTACAAAAGAGGACCAAACTAAGAGGAAGGTATCCCATGCACCCTAATACCAAACAATTGTCCTAATATAGGAATTTCTATTTAGTGATTAGCTTGAGCATTGTTGAGAGTTTTGTGAGTAGAGAATTTTTTTAGAGTGGGAACCTCTTGAGCTAGGTCAAACTCACTCTACTTTATTAATATTCATCCCTTCTATAATCCCATTATAGCTTGTGGGTCCATGAGGAAGGAGAGTACACAAGGAGCAGTTAGAGGGCCACTAGTGAGTTGGCACCACGCAGAAAAGTAGGAGATTTTAGCAGTTTGAGAAATTCACCCATACAAGGCTATGTTAATTCACAAAAAACAAAATGGTGTTTCTTTCATCTAGAACTTTGTACTACTAAAAATATTTATTATAAAGTTGTTCTTTTGAAAATTTTTGTATCATAATGTCTTCCATCTAGTTTTATTGTGAAAAAATGGTAAGTTGAAATGTTTTATTAGATATTTTACAATTCTTCGTTGATATTGTTATTAATTATTTTTATTAAACATATTATAACTACAATCATATTATTATGGTTATTCTTATCAAATAATCAAAAAAGTTAAAACTATAGTTTTGCTTATTAAGTGATTATGATTGACATTGTCATAATTACTTATATCAACAAGGATATGGAATATTATGAGAACAACCATAATATAAGTTAGTCACAACTCCATTAAACAAAATTCTCTATAAAACCTTACATGAATCAAAATGTTGAAATCATTTGACATATGTATATTGTATTTATGTAATTTGCAATAGCTATAATGGGTTACAGAATCACATCTCAATAACCCTTTTTTTAAACTTCATTTGATATATGGTTATATAATTCATTTGGCAAAACTCCAAAAAAATCTATCTTTTTCTCTATCTCTCTCTATATATAATAGTTAATGTAAGATTTTTTTAGAGAAGTTTGCTCGATGGAGTTGTGACTAACTTATATTATGGTTGTGCTCATAATATTCCATATCCTTGCTGATACCCTCTTTTAACCATTGTTAATAATCAAACTTAAGTGACTTCTGAAGTTTTTTATTGTATCCTTCTGTAATTGCAATATAGAACAAGTTTTGAAAATTTTAAAACACCTAAGAACAAATTAATGTTGCAAGTAATATATTCATATTCTTGATTCAATCAAAAGTGCAAATTTTTGTTATCAGGAAAGTTGAGATTATCTAAGATGCTATAATAAAAATATTATCATGAATGTAGTTTTTGTAGAACCTTATTAGTTATTCACACAACTGTTAAAATCACTGTTCACCCAAAATAATGAATTAAAATGACATAACATATGATTAAAAATGAATAAAAATAATATAACTTATAATCTTCTAATCAGATCTACATAGATTATCTCTAATATACTATAAAAATTTCTATTCGTGATATCTAATCTCAATATGAATATCTAATCTCAATTTTTTTAAATAACTATTAAAATAATTTGACCTATTCCCAATAGATCTTAAGAGAATAATTATTTATTCATATTTATTGACTGTAGTTAAAAAAAAAACAAACTACATATCTACATAGATTATCTCTGATATACTATAAAAATTTCTATTCATGATATCTAATCTCAAATTTTTTAAATAGCTATTAAAATAATTTGACCTATTCCCAATAGACCTCAAGAAAATAATTATTTATTCATATTTATTGAGTGTAGTTAAAAAAACAAACTACATATGAAAGGTTATGTATTCGTTGCAAATCTCATGTAGAGTTTTTTTTTTCATAGGAAATAACTGAGTTGATCAACCTCGAAGTGGATCAAGCCCCGCAACCTACTAGCTGAGCCTAACCCCAAGGGTGTTGAGGAGAATTGACCCTATGACCTCCCGATCGGCGAGGTACTTTAACAACAAGGATTCGACTAGTTAAGCTAACCCTTGGGGCTATCCCACATAGAGTTATAATTAACCTATTTTCATTTTTCTATGTCTATGATACTAATATTTTAAGCAATCATCCTTCGATTTGAACATGAATATTATAATTGAAACATTAAACTTGAATATTATAATCAAAACCCATCTAAGAGGTTAATGAGCAATAAATATAGGAACATAATCTATTCCTTTTATTCCCCAACAACAAACAACAAATGATTGCTTATTAGTGCAAATAAAAAACCAAAGTGTAATATAATCAAGTTACTTTTTTTATAAAGTTAGACGCGGGAAGAACTTGAGTAAGAAAGGATTCCATGGTTCGGGTAGATGAGTATGTCTTCAGCACCGAGGACCATATACACTTATTTCGCAACTACCTCACTTATTTTGCAACTACCTAAATCTTTTTCCATGGTTTTTTGGGGAACTATTTTGGTACATGTAATTGGTTTATATTTTAATATAAATTGACTTTTTTTTCTTCTTAAACAAAATGTTAATATTCGTTGAATTTCATAAATATAATAGATATTTTGAAATTAAATATTTATTATATCAAAATTTTATAATATAATTTTAGAAATTGACGTAGATAATAAAAAATAAATATAATTTATTTATTTTTAAATAAATAGTTACTAAATATAAATGCTATAATAAATCTCAAAATCTTTTCACAGAATATTACATAACTCAATCATGTTAGAGCTCTAACATTAATTAATAAATAAGTATGAAGTATAAGTGTTATAATAAATCTCAAAATATTTTCACAAAATGTTACCTAACTTAATCATGTTAGAGGCCCAACATTAATGACCAAGACACAATTTTCATTTATATTTCTCCATGGACACTAAACAGTCCCATTGCCATTTTATTTATGAAGAAGTGCCCTTCTATTCATGTTCACCCTCAAGAAATTCTTATTTTTTAAGGTTAAATATTTTGACAAAAGTGTCAATGTTACTGATGTCCTTAATAGGAGATATCGAAAAATAGTGCATCCTTAAAAATTCTGCTATCAAAGAAACCATAGAAAAATGCAAGCAATCTATTAGCTCAAAAGAATTAAGATCCAAAATAGACATGTGAAAATGGAAGAATTATGCATTCTGAAACTTTCACACTCAATGCATCCATTACTTTCCCTCAAAACTACTTTGCAATTTGTGTCATTATACAAAGACGAATGCATTAGCTCCATAAAATTTCTTAATTGGTTTGATATGGCTCACCGGAATAGTTTAATTGTACCCCTTCGAGTAAAGAGAATAAGGACTGAACCTTCCAAATTCAAATTCAAATTGCAAGTATTATACACATTCTAGTGAATTAAAGCATTGCGTAAACAAAATCATATAAACCATTTTATATGGACACATGGTGAAAGTGGATGGAAAACGCATCAATTGACACATATGACATAATAATCATTTGTGGATGAAATCCCTTTATTAATCATTATATCTCCTTATGGTAGTAACTAATACTATGGACTTTATATTTATTTATCATTCTTTTTGTATGTATATGTGAGAGCGGATTTTTTTTAAGAATATTCCAAAAAATATATATGGCTAAACACCATAAAAATATTAGACATATATATATATATATAATTTAGATAATTTTAAGTATTTTCTAGATAGGGTGTGCATAGGATTTGAGAGGGGGCCTGGGGATGAGCTTTTCACTCTGCGTATCTGATGAGGATTAAAAGGTAAAGGTACATCTCATCTTGGGCATGCAGTGACCCATTTAGCATTATATAGAGGCGTGGGGACGATGAACTGTGTATACATTTTGGTGGTGAGGGTTGAAGGTAGCTGCAAGTGAGATGTCAAGGAGTTGACCTCCCTATTGTCTACCTCTTTGACTAGCTCATGTGTTGTGTTATTTTGGCTCATTTCTACACTTGGCTTGTGTTCTAAGAGAAGCGCTTTCTGCGTGGAGCTAGAAAAGTGGAAGGCGGTCGGTAATTCAAGCTAGAAGAACGGGAATTCGTTTTCGAAACTAGGGTTTTCCAGAATGTTTCCTGGTGTAGTGGGAGAATTGTGAGTTTGACCCCCTAGTAATAAGAATGAGGAACGTAATCCATAATGGATGTCGGAAAAGTGGAGATGGGAAAATAATCTCAGTTGGCGAAAGAATAATTGGTTGTTGGCTTCGACTAATGATCATGGAGGTGGACACAAGTTTCAAATTATTCTTGCAAACTCTAGAATGTTGGTATCGAATCCTCTGGCTTACCTTGTCATTCTTCTATGTACTCCTGGTTATTTAACTCAGTATTTGTCTGCCTAATTGTTGTTGTGGTGCCTATTTACATTTTGGGTCTCGGGGGTTTGGTCTAGCTTAGGGAAAGAAATTTGTGGTAAGTATTATTCCAGGAAAGGGGTCTTTGATGTTGAGTGTGTTGTATTTAGGTAGTTGAGACTTCCTACAAGCTGTCTATACTTTGTTGCATCCTCAAATTCTTTTCCTTCAATAGATGTGAGCTTTAAGTTTTGTTCCATTGGAGTAGTAATAGGATTGCATTCTGTCATGCCAAACCTATTCAATAGATCTCCAATGTATTTCTTTTGAGAAAGAAATATGGACTTCGGATGTTGGGTTACTTCAATGCCAAGATAGTAATGAACATAGCCCAAATCAGTCATTTTCAAAAACTTTTCCCCAATTCCTTCTTTATGGATGCAATGTAGCTTTCATTATTCCCTGTCATCAAAAGATCATCTACATATACCACAAGATATACAACTGTTTTTCCAACTTTCTTGACAAATAAAGTTTCATCATCAAGATCATAATGTTTGAAATTGAGTTTTAGAAGATGCTCAGTTAGTTTTTCAAACCAGGCTCGCGATGCTTGTTTGAGGCCATACAAGGACTTCACAAGTTTGCATACTTTATGTTCATGTCCTTTCATAGCAAATCCTCTAGGTTGAGACATAAAAACATTCTCTTTTAGATCTCCATTTAAGAAAGCAGTTTTTACATCCATTTGATGGACTTTCCAACCGTTCTGAGCTGCTAGTGCAAAGAGTGTTTGGATGGTAGCCCATTTTGTTGTGGGGGAAAAATTCTTCTCATAATCGACCACTTCCTTTTGTGCAAAACCTTTTTCCACAAGCCTATCTTTGTGCTTGTCAAGTGATCCATCAGCTTTATACTTGTCCTTGTAGACCCACTTGCAGCCAAATGGTTTGGTTCCTAATGGAGGATCAACTGGCTTCCAAGTGTCATTCTTTATGAGGGCATCATACTCCTTTGGCATCACTTCTTTACATTCATCATGAGAAGCAGCTTCTTTGAAGGAATTTGGTTCAAAATCTGTAGACAAGTTCAATTCAAAATCATAAGAAACATCCATATCAACAGGTGAATTAGAGTCATCCACATCACCTCCATTTTTCCGGTTTGAGTTTCTAGTTCCTGTCTTTCCAACCTCATCAGGATGAACACTTTCAAGTGTCTTTGTTAGCCACTTTGGGGGAACTTTCTCAAATGGTCCAGGCTGCTCTGTTGATTGAGTTGATATTGAATCAAGATTGAATCTCCCAATTCTATCAATCACATCACTTAAAGCATCATCTGTTGTTGGAGTTTCATGCGGGGGAGAGTGTTCTTCAGAAGAAGATTCCACATGTTGATCTAGTATAGGAATCCCCCCTTCAAGATGTGGAGTCTTATTATAAAATTCTTGAAATGATTTTGCTTTTGCGAATCTATCCAAGTGATCAAGTTTCCACCCAACAACATTATCAGTTTTGGATGATTCAAGAAAAATTACATCGCTAGATACAACAAAATTTTTATTTACTTCATCATAGAGACGGTATGCTTTGGAGGTGTTTGAATACCCTATGAAGATACACTTACGACTTCTAGCACCAAGTTTGTTTCTATGTACCTTTGGTATCAAGGCATAACAGGTGGAACCAAAGACCCTGAGATGCTTTACTGAAGGAACATGCCCATACCACATTTCATAAGGAGTCTTGTTTCTAATAGCATTAGATGAACATCTATTATTTATATATATAGCACATAGAACAACATCAACCCAAAACATTATCTTTACATTTTTGAAGAAGAGCATGGATCGTACCATATTTAAGATTGTCCTATTCATTCTTTCAGCTACCCCATTCTGTTGGGGATTATAAGGCACAGTTGTTTGATGTTTGATCCCATGTTGGCGAAGATAGTTTTCAAATTCATTTGATGTGTATTCTTTTCCATTATCAATGTGAATAGACCTAATATGAGATTCTGCATCATTTTCAATCCATTTATGAAAATTCTTGAATGTTTGAAAAGCATCAGATTTGTTCTTCAATAAATAAACCCAACACATTCTGGTGTAGTCATCAATAAATGTTATCATATATTTATTTCCATTTGCAAAAGGAACATGCATTGGATCACATAAATTTAAATGAATGAGTTCAAGTTTTCTATGTGCTCTTGAATGTGAATCACAAAAATACTGTTTAGTATGCTTTCCTAGGATGCAAGCATCACATTGCTTAAGTTTCCCAGGAATTGTAGGCAAACCAGCAACACCATTTTTCTTCAACAAGCGGAGGCTGTCATAGTTCAAATGTCCAAATCTAGCATGCCATAATAAACTTGATGGAAGTGTACCTTCTTCATGATGAGAATTGTATGAGAAATGTTGTTCACGAGCAAAGGTTCCTTGCAGCTTCAGAAGCCTTTCTTCTTCTATTCCCCTCATGACAAGTGAGTGTTCAGATGCTTTTCTCACCTCAAGCTTGCCATCAAACATATGAATGGAGTGACCTTGCTGGCGGATGTGGACCAAGGACAACAAGTTTCTCTTAAGATGTGGGAGATATAGAACATGATGCAGAAGAAAGTCTGGAAGACCAGGCAGTTTAAGCCTGATTGTGCCAAGCCCTGATGGCTTGTTATGAAACCAGCTCAAGAAAGATAGAAAAGATAGATCAACGCCTTAGAATTCAGCCTCTTCGAGGGGGCAACCTCCTTTACATTACATAAATGAACAATTCTTGGATGATTCAAATGACAAAACCTCCTTTCTATATATAGGAGTCTAAGGAGTCACAATATAACCCAGCCACCCTAACAATAATAATATAAAGCCACAAAAATAACAATAGAGGGATTCTATGGGGCACAATAATAACAATATGGGGGCAATAGGGGCACAACAATATTAATAAGGGGTATAACTACAATAGTATGGGGTAATCACTAGTATTATAGGGACCCAACATGCCCTCTCCTTCAAAAAGTGTTGTCCTCAACGCTTGAGTAGTCTTGGATGCTTCTGTATAAAATTCTCATCCTCCCATGTGGAATCTTCAGCAGATAAGTTCTTCCACTTGATAAGATACTTTGAAATTGATCGATTTCGTAGCTGTCGAGTTCTTGTTTCTGTGACTGCTTCTGGTTTCAATATAATTTTTCCTTCCTCGTTAAGTTCTGGCAATATTGTTTGAACTGGGAGCTTATCGCCTATAACCTTCTTTAAACATGAAACATGGAAAACTGGGTGCAATCGAGAAGCTGCAGGAAGCTCTAATTTGTATGCCATAGTGCCAATATTTTGCAACACCTTGTACGGACCATAACACTTTGGTGACAATCTATTATCCTTCTTAGCTTGCTTGAGGGACATTTTCTTATATGGTTTTAGCCCTAAGAATGCCCAATCACCTACATCAAAGCTTCTTTCACTGTGATGTTGATCTTCCTGTTGTTTCATTCTATTTTGTGCCAACACGAGGTTATCCTTTAAGAGTTGGAGGACTTGTTGTTGATGTTCGAT